>CABFPE010000045.1:274360-284903 GCA_900660155.1 Hofstenia miamia
GGCTCGGCTCGGCTAGTTAGAAGCTCGGCTCGTTGACAAGTCTGGTTTTAACTAAACACTATCTTTCCTCGAAACCTAATCAATTCAGATTCGAGAAGATCATAGTCTTGTCCTGACACTCAGCATCTGCTGTTCCAGTTGTATAATTCATATTGCAAATGTTGAAAATTGGAAAAGAAGAGTTGTATCAAGCTAAATGTTACTCACGTTGCCGATATATAATGATTTCCTTAAAATAATTGTTAAGATATATTTAGTTTGAAAAGATGAGAGCTTTTCGTCTGATGAAAGACCTACTGACCTCAATAAATTGAAATATGAGATTATTTTTTGACATGATTTATTCCACACTGGACAGCTGTTACAATTCGGATTCTAATAAAATACTCTTCTGAATTTGAAATTCTTTCAATCGCAGACTACTGAATGAAAATACCTAGGTTTCTGCTGGCATCAACTGCATGTTATACAAACTTACTCTTGAACATCGAAAATGCTCGAATTAATTTAAATACATAATATATATGTTGAATCTTAATCTTATTTATGTTGGGGAAGGGGTAAATTTACCCCCTCCCCTCACATATCAGACTTGTCAACGAGCCGACATATTTAAGCTCGGCTCGGCTCGTTAGCTCGATACTTTTTCAAAAAAATACTGCATTCTCGAGAAATTTTTAAATAGCTGTTTTTAACTATTTAATAAACATTTTAAAATATGATTATAAAATAGGTATATTGAATAAAAAAATAAGAAAAATCTACATAAGCAAATTAAAAAGCAGAACTATAAATTTGCTCGACTTAATAAAGGCTCGTTTTGGGCTCGTTGCATATTCAAATGCTCTGCTCAAGCTCGGCTCAGCTCGGATGATTGTGCATCTAATCTTATCGTATGTTTTGATTTTTATTTCTTGTCAATGAGTTGTATATATTTTTGAGGTATATTTCTTTGATCATAATCAGAAGAAAATCATTTTGAGCTATAATTAATCTGTTAGCAAGAGCGTAAAAAATACAAAAAAATCATACTTACCTCTAAAAGTGCTGATGTCACCAAAAGTTATGCCCAACGATGGAATGATGATAAATTTTTTGTAAATGGTAATTTTCATTCATAATTACCGGTATGTACTGTTTGGGTAATTATAACTCAAAATAAACAGGGGTGCAATTCCCCCCTACATAGGGCTAAGTTAAACAGTATTGTTGAAGAATCTTAGCATACAATTTTTAGTAATTTTCAAGTAATTTCGAGAAATTGATCATATTTAAGAAAATCAATTAAGGCTAAACTTTATAATGTATTATTGTAGTAAAGTCGTTTTTCTCCATCAAATGGATCCTGCAATTTTAAACATTTTAAAATAATAGTCATCAAATTATTTATAAAATACATATTTTCATACTTGTATAGAGTCTTAGTTTGAAGTAGGTTTGGTTGTATCATACATCACAACCCGCAAAAGGCCCATTTAAATTTAATTTACGAATTCACGGAGCCTCTTCCACATTTTGTGTTTTATTTAGAACTTCTTGGTAATTAAACTTCTTAATGAATATACAATTTTTATTAATTTTTTGAATTGTTTAGAATTTTTTGCAAGTATGGAAAATTTAAAGCAAGTTAAAAATTTAATAGCTGCTTTTAAAAAATTTCATATTCTTTGGAGGGAAATGCATTGACTCTTTGAAATTGTTTGCCTATACAAAATTGCTATAGGAATAATTTATTGTTATTAATTCTAATACACTATGGAAACATAAAATATAGATAGAAGTGAACAGCTTTCAAATATAGTTATATAAGTGCATGATCTATAAAATATTATAGCATTCTTAATCTTGAAGATATCTTAGTTTGTTATTTAGATGGCTGTTGGTGTATTTGAAAATGCTGTGAGTTTTAGAGATGTTATTTGTCATTAAACAATTTTCGCGTAATTGCCAATGTCCAATCAAAATCTACTACATAAACATTGCATTTGAAAGACAACATGATGTATCACCATTTGAAGCAATAAAAATCAATGGAGGTAAGAATATTAAGAATATTACACTCATTTCAAAAAATTTGTGGAAAATTTATAAAATAAAAAAATCTACAATAAATATACAATATTGAAAATTCACTAAAATGTACAATTTTAAGTCAATTAATAATGAATTATTATTTTCTTGAGTAAATTTTCCACTTATACATTCTTCAAACATTTTAAACGACACTTCAGCTAAATTATTGGGAAATGGATTCGATGCTTGCAGTAGTGCTACATTATTAACAATAGTTCATCTTTGAAAATTTGTAAATTTTAAGTGAGAAACGACTTCTTAAAATGCCACTTTTATGGTAAATATCAAATATTTGGAATTTTACATTTTAAGGAAATTTTAGAGTGAGGAAAACGTTCAATTGAAAATCGAGTGAAACATTAAAAGATTCTCCTTGAAAGAATGGCTGTCTGTAAAGATGCCTTTAATTGTACACAAAAAGGACTCAATCTTTTTGTTATGTAACCTTCAGGATTTACAATGAAATACTGACCACAAAAAACTAAAAAAGTAATAATTTAAAAAGTCCACTAAGTGGCTAAGGTCTATATATTTTGTAGTAAGCCAGCTTATTATAAATTCACATCAGACTTATCAACGAGCCGAGCTTGAGCACAATATTTGATATACAACGAGCCCAAAATTGCTGTCTCATATTCCGCCCTTAGAAGAGATTTATTACAATGTAAAAAAAATACGTAAGCAACAGAATTCGATTTCAAACATAATTAGGGAAACTTTGCTTCAAAATGACGTGTCAAAATTTGTCTCTAAGGAAAGACAAAAATTAGTGTCCGAATTTCTTGTAATGTATTATTGCATAAAATTAAAAGAAAGTAAAAAAGCACATTTTTGCGAACGTTTCATATTAACAAAATTTTGAGAATGCTAGCTATTAATTTTTTCATAAGTTACTACCTTCAAATAGCATTGCTAGAAATTATTAACGCTCGAAGTGAATTTTGAAAGTTTAGTTGATGTAGTGTAAGGAATGTATTAGTAATAGTACGGTTAACGTTATTCTGAGCTCATGAAAAAACAGAAAGGCTAAGGGTGAAAATTGATTAAATTTATTCAGATTATATTACTACAAATTAATTTATATTATTAACTCAGGACGATGATATTTCCAAAAAATGTACTAAGGTAGTTAACAAAATATATTGAATATTTCATCGACTATTTTCACGCAAAAATGACAAAATGCAATTTCGAAGAGAGATTTTATAAAGATAAATGACGAATAATTGTGATTTTGATGAATTTCAAGTCAATACTTTTAGCATAGATTCATATAAAAATGGAAACAATCTATCACATTTTCTATTTTTATTATTACAATTTATGTTTCAAAACGATTCAAATATTTTGTGGAATCGACAAAATAGAGTATCAAAATAGGATTATCTTCAGAAATTTTGTGGAATCCACAAAAATAACTAATAAGTGAAATATAATTCTCTTCTGAAGCATTGTAGAATCCACAAAAGAAATTTTATTTCAATGTGTCGCATTTTTAATAATTTAAAATTTTTTAACTATTGTGAATTGTGTTTAACATGTATGTATTCAACCAAAAACATTGAACTACGGTATACAATTAAGGGTATATTGGAGTCTTTTTGTTGTATTAGACTTCTAAACTGAACTTATTTCATATATTTGATTAGCAAATTTTTATACCTATCTATTGTATATCGATCGAACTCAATTAAATATGTTTCCTAGTTTGGGAGTATGTTGCTTCTTCCAAAATTACAGTACTTTTGGGGGTCAAAGATAAAAAATTATTGTGTCAATTTTTTCCGGAGTTTCTTTTATGGAATCTCCCTAAAAGTTGGGAAAACAAAAATGTCCCGTCTTAAACATAGCAAAAATTGGCATTTTTACAAAAATATACCGTTTTTTCAGACTATAGCTCATTTAGATTTTTCTTTTTGCAATATATATATATATATATATATATATATAATTGTATAAGCGATTTCATGCTTTCTTTCAAATATTGTTTGTTATTTTCCTTAAAAGTACAGAATGTTAACAGGGGATTTCTCAATTTGAAACAATGTTTTAATTTTTTATTTGATGCTGTTTTCTTCTTCAAAACATTAAATCTCAACACTATCCCAATATTTTTGCAAAAAAAAGATCATTGATATTTTTTAGAAAACATAAGGTGAATGCTTCAAAAGTGCACAAATATCTGAATGCATAATATTGTTAGATTTTAAGAAAGAAGTCCTTTATTTTCATTGCTTCAGAAAATATGGAATGAATTGGACCCAATTATAAACATGAGAAATAACGAACACAAAATATTTATTCTTAGGTCTTTCAAAAAAATTTAAATAACTCTACTTAAACAGAATAATTTTGCAATGACAATTTGCAAAAGTCTTTTTAATATTTGAAGTTCTCATGTAGAAGTCAAATATTGGAGGTGTTGTTACACGTGGCTGAACAATGGATTTTACACGAAAATTGAGAAATGTCACTTAACTGAAATTAATGTACTTTTTTGTATTCGTCAAAGTACTCAATAATTTCGGTATAAAGTGCGTATTTTCATTGCTTATTTAAAACTTTGCAATTTTTATATATTAAGAGTTAAGCTTCTCAATTATTAGCAAACAGAAAGCACTTAATAAGATATTTTGAAATTCCCTTGGGCATCAATGACAATTTTAAAATAAACCCAGTCAAAAAGGCGAGGAATTCTAAGCAAATTGCACTTAGTAGAATGCTGCTAATTGGAAATTAAACAGCAAACTCACAAGTAAATTGCCTCGAAACGATTCTTGAAAGCATTTTCAAATTTTCTTAGGATCAATATATCTGATGCTTAATTAATAATTACTTGATATTCTTTTTAATTAGGTTTTTTTCAATTTCCTCATCCAATTAAAATATTTTCTCGAAATTTGTGAAATTTATAATATTGGGTTTTTACTAATCAGTTATTATTATATTCAGGGCTTTCACATAGAGCCTCATTGTATATTTCAAATGATTTGTACAATATTATATTTCGTCTTCGCTGTTGCAGGGATTTCGATTAATGTGTGTGGCGTTCCTGGCATGCCACGTGATTCCAGTTGTCCAGAGCTAACATGCAGGTAAAACTATTTTTTAAATTATTGGTGCTCTTCTTTGTAACGAATTTATCAAATAAATTATTTCAATGCTAGTCTTCTTAAACATAATTTATGATGTACTCCTTACTGCTGTGGGACATTGGGTTGTTAATGAAATGTGCAAATTAATTTTTTAAGAACATTAATAAAAAAAAGAAATCTTGACTAAATTTACAAGATATGCTTTAGCCTGTATGGAAACAGTTAAATAATTGAGCTATTTTCATGTGATTATGTTATAAACATGTACATTTAAGATTTGAAAATGTGCATAAATATATGTTTTAGCGCATCAAAGAAGTGCTTCTCAAGACAAAATCTTTGTGACTCTGTACAAGACTGCAGCTCTGATCGCATGATTGATTTAACAGACGAGAACCAACTGTGTTCACTTAAATGCTACAACTGTGAAAAAGGAGGTACTGATGTATGTATTAGTCAGGAAGAAATTTGTGATGGAGTGAAGAATTGTGATAATGGGTATAAGGTATCCCGCTGGTTGTCAATTTCAATATGGACGTAGACATGAAGCTCATGCATATTTTCAGGTAAACTTCTGGTCTTTATTGATATATTGCAAATTGCTGAATAACTAGATATGAAATTGTATGCAATTTTCAATCGCTTCCATTAATATCTTTGTATAGATCATCACTGCTACAATATTATATATATATATATAAACTGCAATAATTGTTTTCCTTATACATTATATTTCTAAAAATAACTATAAACTCTTAAGCAAATGCAGAAATTAAATTCTTTTTGGAGGATTGATTTTCAAAGTTCTTCTGCAAGGAGTTTTTCAAAATATGTAAACGTTTTGTAAAATGGCGTTGAAAAGTATTCGAAGCCATTACATTATATATGTGACTTATATTAATCAAAATAGATTTATCTATGGCAGCTTTATTTATTTCTTGCAATAAGTTTTCTTGCAGGAATATAGACGACTTCAATTCAGTGAAAAACTATTTCGCAAACTATTATCTAATCCGGCAATGACAGAGAATATAGTACTATCAGACCACCTTCAGAACACAATGAAATTGTTCATATTTTAAAGCTCAAAGAAAAAGTTCATACCAACATGATTAGTACTTTGTAATTTAAAATTGTAAATGCAATTCTGCGGATCTAAAATATACATTATCATTATTATAAATTAAATTATTTGAACATGTCGTCAGTTATCTAGCTATACATCTTATAATGCATTTCTTGAATGATCGAAAACAACGTGTAAAATTGGACGGAATTTTTGAGATTATTCAACTACAAATCTTCGAGTTCCACAAAAGCAAAGTATTAAGATCTATGTAAATAATATGCCTAGATCGTTAAAAAAGGGAACTATTTACATTCAATACCATTCGCTCTGCATAATGCATACATATGTTAAAATATCAATTTCCCTAAAATCCTCAATGATTTTTTAAAGTGCGATCAAAGAAGCAAAAACTTTTTAGCAAGATCAATCGCCACGACTCACTTACACTTATGTGTTCGAAATTATGGAAAGATCTCAAGGTGTAAATTTAAACTTAAAAAATTATAAACGTTTTAAGAAAATAATAAAGGAGATTTTACTGAAAAAGCGATCAGTATTTGGAATTTCTAATGAGTTAAGTACCTGGATTCTATTTATATAAACTTTAAGCCCTTTAAGTAACGTGTTTATTTATATTTTTTTATCATATTTACCTTTGTTTATGTGTTTGTAGCTCTCTTATTATTAACTTAGGAAATAAATTTGCTCTTATTCTTTTATTATTATTATTATTATTATTATTATTATTATTATTATTATTATTATTATTATTAATTATATCCTTGAATCCTTCAGTGATCACGCACTTTGTATTTATATTAGTAAGAATCAAGTTAAGCTTTCTAAATTTAAAATGATTTATTCTAGGGATTTCAAAAATTATTCAGATCATGGAAAATTTACTTAAAAATGTTTCATTCGAATCTATTTTTACTCTAAATTCTGGTTCTCACATGTTAAATTACATTGCAGCACAGGTCAATCAACACAACAAAATCGCAACACTACAAACCTGCCAAGTAGTAACCAATTCACGACTGATAATCAAGTACTTAAGAATACCGTAAACATAAATTAATGGCATTAGTGGCCAATAATGGCCATTCATTTGCCAATCATAACCAACAAAACAAATTGTTTTATAAATCTTAAAATTCCACAATTTTACGAAGAATTTATTATATTACTGAATATAATGCGTGCATTGCATTAAAGTTTATTTCAATTTTCAAAAAGTATTATTTATCAATTTCTTTTAGACCATTGATGGCTTGACAATGGCCTACTAATGGCATTACTGGATCAATATGCCATCAAGTGAACAAATACTGATTACAATATTTTACAATTTTGCCTGATCAAATTAAATTTCAAAAAAATGAAATTACTTACCATCAGTAGTTTATAACCCACTCTAGTATGCCAGCACTCTTTTTATGAGCGCTGTATAATGAATGGGTGTTCAATCATTAGGATAATGTGCTATACATACTTCCCACTGTGCTCTTAATTCAAGCAATGTATACAAAGTTATGAATTATAACTCATAATATAATATTGGACATCCTCAGTGGGCTGCTGGTGGGAAAATGTGGTACTTGTGAATATAATATTGGACATCCTCAGTGGGCTGCTGGTGGGAAAATGTGGTACTTGTGATAACCGATGCCACCAGTGATGGCATCAGTGGCAACCTTAGTAATCAATATTCAATGAATAAAACTCACTTCATTATTTTGATTCCTAGATCCTTTTAATATCAAAAAAGGAATTGCAAAAAGCTTTTTTGAAATTTTTAATTTGTAAGAATGTATAATATACTTGTTAAGTGAATTTTCAAAATAATTTATTCATGCATATTTCTACGCCTTGAAATTAACTATATCATAAAAAAATTACAATTGAGCAAAAAATTTAAAAAAGTGCTATTTCAAAATCCTACTTAATACGAAAATTTAAATTTTTTTTTAAATTTGACATATTGATATGTTTATTGTTATCATTTATAAACAAGTCATTCTTCCAATTACTAATAATTGCAATGTTTGACCTGTTTAGATATATAAATTTGTTGTTTTATATATAAAAATAGTGCTTTGCATCAGAACCCCTACTGTTTGCCACCAATGGGCCATTATTGGCTTACCAATGGCCCATTATTGGCACATCAATGGATCATTGTCAGGTATACATCCCTGGCCTATTAATTCCCCAGTGGTCATCTGCTTTTAATTGCCATCAATGGCAACTTCATTGGCCCATTAATGGCTTGCTATTTGGGTTTATTGAAAAATTGAATGAGCTCAATAGTGAAATTTCAGAAATTTATATTGATAATAAAAAATTTATCAATAAGAAAGAATACTAAGTCATTTAAATCAGACATTTAAAGAATTAAGTAACTTCAATTTTAATAAATCTTCTCAATCAGAACTTATGCAATTAAATTGTAAGTCAATGTTTCAATTTAGGCTATCTAGCTTAAGATAATTAAAAACTATTGTACAAAATTTAGATGTTAATAAATTCTTCAGGTTCTACGCATTTGCATTATTTTATTATTGAAAAATTTTTTAATGTATTTGGCAACCATCTATCATTTTTTGCTAATACAAAACAGGGAAAATATTCGCCATAATTAAACATTAAAAGCACATGAAATATAGACATACATGATAAAGACAATTTCATTTTCATAATAATTTATACATATGATGCTATTAGTAGGATTTATACATATACATGCTTTCATTAATACACTATTAAGATATTAGTTGTACAAAACTGTCTCGTCTCTGCATTCTTTTTGGGTATATATGGATTTTCAGGGGATGTACACATTTGCTGACTGTAACATCTTTTGTAGACATTGCATGTTTGTCAGTTTATTTGGTTTATGACTATTTATTACAGTCTTGTTAATATCTTTTCCATTGTATTGTGTAGTTGCCATAGAAATGAGAATGCATTTTTTCAGGCAATTCACCATTGTTCTAGTTGACATATTGCTACACACTTGATTCCCCTTCACTGGATATGATTTCTAATAATTAAATTAGTCAACTCTATGTTGAAATCCCCTTCTAAACATACAAATGCTTGTCAATAGTGTATTATTCATATAGGCGCATAGTATTTAGAAGATGGATCACCAAGAATTTTAGAAAATTACGAAATAATAATTTATAGGTGGAAAAAAATGCATATAAAATCACTTAACCACAGTTAAAATTCTGCTATAAATTGAAAAATTTAATACATATTCAGCAAATATTATCCTAATAGTATAACAAAGTGAAAATCAATGTTACATTTCATTCTTTTCAAATGCACTGCAATATCATTGTAAAAATTCCATGAAATTAATTCATTTTTTGTTAATATCTATTATACAAAACAGAAAAATATGAGCCATACTTAAATATTACAGGCGTTGTTTGCATACACAATTGTTACTATACATTAGCTGACTAATTAGGGTTTACATCACGTTTGTGATGATACATTACTGACTAATAATTTTCCTATCCATTAAAATTCCATACATATCTATTGCTTACCTATCCTATGTACAAATTTAATTCCCTATTTTCCATACATCACATGCAAAGAGTTACACCTTGTTTATCAAATACATTGCTATGTCATGTGTTTAATTAGTTTTTTTGCTAATTATAAAACAGGCAAAATATTCGCCATAATTAAACATTAAAAGCACATGAAATATAGACTTACATGATAAAGACCATTTCATTTTTCAAAAAAATTATACATGCAAAGCTATTAGTAGGATTTATACATATACAGGCTTTCATTAATACACTATTATGATATTAGTTTCACACAGCATTCTTTTCTCTTATGCTTTTTACCCACTGCTCCTAGTGCTCCTACAACTACTGGGACTACTTCAACATTCTTTAACTTCCACACACAGCCTTTCTATTTCCTCTGCCAACTCCCTGTACTTTTCTATCTTCTCTTTCTCCTTGCTTTGTAAATTTCTGTCCTTTGGGACTGCTATGTCTATCACTGTTCCTAATCTTTTCTCTTTGTCAACCACTACTATGTCTGGCCTCCATGCTTCTATCACTTTGCTTTTCTGTATGTTGAAGTCCCACACTATCTTAACCTTATCATTCTCTATGACTTCCTGTGGCTTGGGCTCATGCCACTTGTCTCCTGCTTCTAACCCATGCTGCCTGCTCAAGCTCCAATATACCATTTGTCCCACCTTGTCATGCCTGAATTTATACTCATTCTGCACCAACTTCTCACACCCTGCTATCAGATGATCTACTGCTGT
>CABFPE010000045.1:286159-299260 GCA_900660155.1 Hofstenia miamia
TCTCACACCCTGCTATCAGATGATCTACTGTCTCCGCCTCTTTCTTACATAGCCTACACTTATCACTTACTTCCTCTCTTCTGTCTATATGCTTCTTCACCCAGTTTGTTCTTATTGCTTCTCCTGTGCTGCCATTATGAGTGCTTCTGTTTCTCTTTTTAGTCTTGCTTTCCTTAACCACTTGTTGCTCTCTTTTCTGTAACACATTTCTATGTTCCTCAAGTATTCTCCATGCATTGCCTTCTGCCTATACCTTGTTTGTCTCTCTGATTCCATCCTACTCTGGCATATCTTCTTTCCTTCACTCTCAGTTCTTATCTTCTTTAACTCCTTAGTGACCTCTAGTAGGGATCCTCTAGGTCGCTTTTCTACATATTCCTTTAGCCCTAGTGCTGCTGCTTCTACAGTTTCCTCCACACTTAGCAGCCCTTTCCCTCCCTTATGCCTTGGGATGTACAGCCTATCTACATCCCCATTTAGGTTGAATGCTCTCTCTGCGCCTAGTATCGTCCTTGTCTCCCTGTAAAATTCCCTCATTTCATTATTGTTCCATCTAACTATTCCTGATGAATATCTCACCACTGGAATCGCCCATGTATTATTATTATTATTATTTTTATTATTATTATTATTATTATTATTATTATTATTATTATTTTATTTAAATGCGCACAATTTTGCTTTATGAAATTTTGATGACAGTGACATACATGTACATGAAGAAATAAGCATTAAAACAAAATTATTTGATCTTGCTAAAACAGAACCGACGACAACTAATTGGACTAATATGAAAAATCAATGAAAATTATTACACACCAATTACGAAATATAACAAATATTTTCAATGAGTTGGGTGAATTAGATAAAATTCTTCAAATTTTCGAGTAAAATGTTATAGTCCGTTGTTGGAGAGATGGATGCCGTCTTAAGCAAGGATATAAGGATAAATAATGCATGGTGCGATTGCATTCTTTGATTTTGAAGATTTGAAGAGGTTGTAATCCGCGCAGACAGCTGTGATTTCAAAGAAAAATTAGACTGATAGTAAATTTCCTGGGGATTTCGCATAGAAGTATTTTCAGATTTGAAATTCGCTGTGTCACCTTTCAATGCATTGATTAATATGCAATGCAATGATTAAAATGACAGTATTGAGGTGCATTTTTGGGTAAAGCGATATTTTCAGTGTGAGCTCAGTGGTGTTGCTTCCCGGGTAAGAATGAATTGTGGTCAGATGATTGTAAAGGAGACGATGTGAACGTTCGCATTTCAATATGCTACTTCCAATAATAAGTGCTCTACTTCTTTGGTGTTGGTTACATCCTTGGGGATGAGGGATATGTGAGTGGCTGACACGACGGATTCCTTAATAGGCGGTAGTGACTGGGATTTTGAGATTCGAGCAGAGATTGATTAGAAGCATCAGATACTGAAAGCATAGAATTCTTGAAAAGAAAAGGAAGTATTGCAGCTGCATGTTCTTTGTCCAGCTTAGCGAACATTTGATAGAGCGCCGTTTTATTTTTACTTTAAATCGAAACAAATCATCTTGCATTGAGTTTGAGAGAAAGCTTGAGACAGGACCGTTAAAATGAGAGAAGACATAACATTGTGGGGAAATGTAAAGAAGTTTCAACTGACATTAATGAATAAAGAATTAATAATTAAATTACAACACAAATCAAGAGTAATAAATCACCGAAATAAAACTTTTAAGGAACTTGGCAATTTCAAATTTCCCTACTAAAAAGTAAGGAAAATATTCATCAATCTCCAGCAAAAACGCACTTTTCTTTTAGACCCGCAAACATAATAAAAACATTAAGACAAAAATGTATCGACTGCCTCTTATAATCGCCCAATATTTATTATTAATTAATTTAGTAATGAACTTCCTTAAAAATTGAGGTATATTTAATAGGAAAATCAAAACATATTATTAGGTGGTTCACAGTGCACAGTTTTCGATCGCATTTTATTTCTTGAAATAACTCAACAAGTAAAAAAACAGTAAGCTTAGGAATATGCAGATGACATCTGTCTTATAAGTACATATTTAAACACATTTAATGCACCAACAAATCTCCAACATAACATTGAAAACCTAACAAATTATTTTTCAAAGTAAATATTAAAAAACACAATTTACAGGGTCCGCCATAAGTCACTATGAGTTTTTTTCTGTTATAAGCATAGAAATGTATTGACAAGTTTTAATCTCAGCTAACAGTGTATAATTGTTTCTTATTGGTTCAAACAGACATTCAAAAAATAGCTATCGATTACACACTTAAAATTCGACACCTTAAAATCGATGGGTTGGAAAATTCGGCCCCGTCGCCTTCCCTCCACGGTCACCAGATTTGACCTCTTGTGATAATGCGTTGTGGGGCATTATAAAACCTGGAATAATGTCTCAAAAGGTTAATAATATAGAGGCCCTAAAACAAGTAGTCCGCAATGAGATTACCAACAAGATTACAGCTGATGTTCTCCGAAAAATAAATGATCGANACTTAAAATTCGACACCTTAAAATCGATGGGTTGGAAAATTCGGCCCCGTCGCCTTCCCTCCACGGTCACCAGATTTGACCTCTTGTGATAATGCGTTGTGGGGCATTATAAGACCTGGAATAATGTCTCAAAAGGTTAATAATATAGAGGCCCTAAAACAAGTAGTCCGCAATGAGATTACCAACAAGATTACAGCTGATGTTCTCCGAAAAATAAATGATCGACCTTTCAGGAGGTTTCGCTTATGTGTCGAACATAATGGTCTCCAAGTGGACCCATTTGACATTTAATTCATAGTTATCTTGCTTATATATTTTCAAATTTATTTTATGTATTGTTTACCTGCTATACCTGTACCTATACCTGAATTATACAGTTTTTTAAAAAAGTATATTTTACTCTTTCTTATTAAACAAAAAACTCGTAGTGACTTATGGCGGACCCTGTATTATAGAAATTTATTTTCAAAATTGTAAGAAAATAAATGCTTTCTATAAAAATTGCAGCTTTGAAAATTGTCAACCATCACACGAATGTAATATAATTCTTGAGACGTCTTTGAGAGAGGATAAAATTGCAATTTCAAAGGTAATACAACACCGAAAATAATAAATTCTCTTTTAAACAGTGTTTTCTAGATTTAAGAAATGGGAAGGTATTACTTGTAAAAAAAACTTTAAAAACTTAGAATTTGCATTTCAAAAACTCAAAAGGTTTCATTTTGCATATTAAATCCAAAGAAAGTAATGTATCAACATTTTCTATACACTGGTTTTATTCAGTGCGATAAATCAACGGATTAGATTTATTAACCATTTAAAACATCATACAAGAATGATTTCAAAGAAAATTAAGCTTTAATCATGCATTTTGCTTCACCTCCTGTGTTCTTAAATAAGAACCACGGCATATGTAACATTGATTATTCCATCCACTTTGTATCATGTATATTTGTATATTGATAATTACAAATTGCAATTTAACAAAGTATTTATAATGCAATTTGCAGTTTTTTCAGATAAAATAAATTTACAAATAGCTACAATTCATGTTAATTATAAGTGAAACTTAAATTTAATTTATATCAAATTCATTTGGAGTTGTGGTATGTATGTTTGGTTTCATCATGCAAGGCAATTAAACTTAGACTAACTAGGAATTTTTTAAATCTTCGATGGTTTCTTGAAGCAGTTTTAAATACTTCAGACTACGGAACTTGGATGGTCAATCTAGATAAAGAGAAATATGAGGTTAGTTGTTGCTCTCTTGGGTCTTAGACTTCCTGATTACATGAATATTATGTATGGAAAGCCTTTTAATTTTTCAAAAATTGGAATTTCAATTTAAAAATAGTACATCTTTTCAGATGCGTCGAGAAAAGAAGGAGACCTTAGCGCAATAGAAAATAGATGTCTTAACATTCTATGATTTCCAAATATTTCAATACGAGTGGAGAAAATTATTTCAAAATTTGATAAAATAATTTGCTCTTTTAAAAGAGCATAGGCAGTTTAAGGTTAATACTGTTTTCAAAATGGGAAGAGATATCTTTCGTGTGCAATTAATCATACCAAATCAATAAACATTTCAGGGAGCTTCTCCAATCAAGCACGATTGCTGTCAAATACAAGGGGGCAAATCAGGCATGCTCTGAACACGACCTTGATATACTAATTACTTAACAGCCTCATGCTCATATAAAATTTGAACAAATACCTTACTTACATAAATTAGTAACAAAAATATACCTAAACATAGAAATTGATATGGATTGGACTGGCATTATTTTGGATTTTCCTTCTACTAACTTTTGTGTCAGCGTTAGAAGGTTAATATTGTATTATTTATTTTAATAAAAAACTCAAATAAGAGTCTTTTAAAAATCAAACATTCGTATTTGTGCATCGAAAAGAAATGATTTTGACAATTCTGTAGCATCCAGTAAAACACATAATCGTCATCGTTTGAATCAAGTAAATGATGCTTTAAAGCAATCGGTTCATGTCTATTATATGTATCTATGCATTCATATACAAAACTCCATTGACGGTATTATGGGGTAATTTTTTGCTTTGTTATTAGTAAACAATAAAATAGATTTTGAGGGAGGATGCATTTATAAGATAAAGAAGAACATTTAGAAAGGCTTTTAGAGAAAATTCAATGCCTATGAAATAAAAAACATCCTTAATATCATAATTTAAAAAAAAACGAAAGATAGTCTAAGCAAAATGGAAATTAGAAATGCATAAATCACATAAGAGTAAAATCTAACCAAAGATATAAAGAGGTCAAAACATTTTACCAAATACGCTTTTGACTTAGTGTTACGTTTATGTAACAAACCGATTTGTCCGCATTTTTGAACAACTTCGTTCCAGCATGTTAAGAAATTTAGATGGTCACGGCAATTGGGTTGGGCCCGCACATGCAATGATGAAAATATGTGCAAAAACATGTGTTTACGCCTGAATTACATGCAAATAAGAACTTTTTTTCGATGAGAAATCAGATTTTTTTAAAAATATTCAAATTCTTGATATACTTAGTAATGAGTGTAATGTCCATGTGAACAACAATTACCTTGAAATATTTTTCTGAAAACAAACTGTGTGAGTCCCGTCCAAGCACTAGTGTTTTGCGGGCATGCCCGCGCCCACCGGGCACAGAGCAGGAGCGGGCATTTATAAATCGGCATGCCCAGTTTCTATCTTTTCATGTCATTTTTGATGATGCTTCATGATTTGAGACATATCTCTGACCAAATAGTAACTTCAATTCAAGGCTCAATAATTCAATTCAATTGTTTTTGAAGTCTTTATGTTCGCTTGTTTAAAGCGATTAAAGCAAAGAGGCGATTAAGATTAGCCTTGTCACTAAACCCTCCTAAACTAAATAAAACGAATTAATTTAATAAGCATCTAAGTGTAATCCAGTTCTATTGAAGCTACAAAAAACTTAGAATTGCTAAATAATACATGATGGTTGTAACAGTTTGAGGAAGTTATTGTTAGACGGTATCAAAGAAAAATGTTTAAAAAATTGTTGTCCTACCACTACATTGCCACATTACTTGATCCACGGTACCATAAAAAGGTTACTGGGAAAACTAAATATATAGCTCAAAAATACATAAGGAAACATTTGAAGGAATTAAACTTCAAACCTGGAGTGGCAGTTGAAAAAGATTACGAAGCCTCAAATGGAAATTGAAATCGAGGATTCTTCGATGGTTCGGATGATGATGGTGAACTTATTGACGAATATGACGCATACTTATCTTTAATAAACTTAACTTCAATAGATAGATAGATCTAATTTTGATTTATTAGAATTTTGGAAGAATAGCTCTTTTAAAAACTTAAAACTTATTGCACCTTGTTATCACGGAATTTCCGCAACAGAATCGAAGTGTGAACGCATCTTAAGCGATATGGATGCAACCATATCAAAAAAAGAAATAGATTGTCGGTTGAGAGTGCTAATGAACTAATGGTGATCCGAGCATGCAAAAGGCAAAAGCTTATTTAGAGGATTTTTTAATACTTTTCATTTAGAGGATCTTTTTATATATTTGAATTAGAGAATTTTGGTAATTTTGATTCAGAGGGATTTTGTTACATTTTTCTATTAATTTTAGTCCTTTGGATAGTTTATTTGCATCGGGTACACACAGGGCGGGCACGGGCGTTAGAAATATTTGAATTAGAGAATTTTGGTAATTTTGATTCAGAGGGATTTGTTACATTTTTCTATTAATTTTAGTCCTTTGGATAGTTTATTTGCATCGGGTACACACAGGGCGGGCACGGGCGTTAGAAAATGCATGCCCGCAAAAAACTATCAAGCACGCCGTGCGCAAAGTCATAGGTTGTTACGCCATACGCACAGGAACTTCTGGCTTCCCACAAAAAGACAACAGTGAACGGAACAGCAACAGGTCTCAAATAAAAGTTGGAAGAGAGAGGAAACAATTTTCTATCTTGTGGTACTTTCAGATTTTAAATATCTTCATTAGTTCGTGAGTTATACGCATTTAAAAATTTTTTGTTGAAGTCATTAAAGATTTTAAAAAATATCCAAACATTTTAACAATTTAAACAACTTCCAGGTATGCAATTGAAAAATGTAATAAATAGCAAAGAAAATCCACATAATGTATTAGGGACCACAATGTTTTGGTTAAAATGAAATAAAAGGCTAATTTAGATGACGTATTATTATCAGACATTTTTTCTACATTTGCGCCACAATTTGTTGCTATATTTATATAATTACTATGTTATATTGATGTGTAGGGGCTCCAAAAACTCCAAGTTACTAACTTAGAGCCAAAAAATTACTTATAAAAAACTTTATTTCTATTTTCGGAGAATAAAAAATTTTATTGCAATTTGGGAGCCCATAGCCCTTCAGTGACGCCTTTGTAATAAAGAAATTACTGTCATCTTCTTTTAGCCATGATAAAAAATTATTTTAACTCGCATTTCCGCTTGTATCAATTCTTTAACTAAAATACACAAAGTTTTCAGCGCACAGTGACTTTTCGGACAAACACAGACAAACACTCTCTCTCTCTCTCTCTCTCTCTCTCTCTCTATATATATATATATATATATATATATATGCTACAATGGTTCCACTAAAACCTTAACAACTCATTTTTACTCTATACAATTTGCAGAGGTCTTCCTAAAATTAAAAATGTTTTAATTTATAATTGGCATCTTTCTGTGTCTGTAAAATAAAATTTATCCTTGCATGAAGTCAATACTGATAATTGATAAGAGCAAAGGCACCTTAACTAAGATATTTGATTATCCTTTGAAATCTTGATAGAGCGCTAGACACCCAAACGTATAATTGATTTATTATTATTATCATCATGACAACGCTAGTAATGTTGAAAATGGTTGTCAACAAAAGCCGGCGAATTTGACATTTTAAATTTCAGTTTCATAAATTATCAAATTACATTTTTGCTTGACACACTGAAAAATCAATTACCATATCACATCGTAACAAGTACGAAGAGACAAATGTATCTAACGGTTATTCGGTCGAAGTTGCTTTATGGTTAGCCTGTTTGGCAAGTCAATTTAGCGAATACGCATCGATTGGAAGAGTCCCAAATATTTGCACTAAATGGATTTTAAAAGATCATGATTATATATCACGTTTAAATAATTAAAGATTCTGTAAAACACATTGCAAATGCAATTATCAAAGACAAATATAATTTAAATATGGATTAATACATACAATAAGAGACATCTTAGATCTCCGTCAAAACTCTTTTCAATATTTTTTAAAATTAAGATGACTAAAATTAAATACGAATTTTCGGAAGATCCGCCCAACTTTTTAACTGTTTGGAATCATGATATACGTGTGGCATATTGCAATTGACAAAAAGAATATTTTTAAGTTATTGTGAAAATTTTTTTGAGACTGAATATGACATTCAAAGTTGTAAATTTAAAAAATGATAAGCTTGTACAGTTTAATAAAATCTATTTCATTATTATTAATAATATTAAATAAAAAGAAAATTGTAGTAATTATTCAACGAAAACAGTTGGGAAAAGTTCCACGATGTTGTCTTGCACTAGTTGCTTTGTTTATACCAAGTTAATCAAATTTGAATGATGCATTACCAGTACTAATGCACTTAGATTCCTAGGTATTCAATTAATGTAATTTCTCGAAACCAAGTGTGAACCCTTGGAGACAGAAACACAATCTTTAACTTTCAAATACCTTCAATGGGTAACATGGCAAGGTAGTTCTCGCACTTTAGGAAAAAACAATGTTACCAACAGCCGTCAGCGAAGAAATCAGCCGTGGTGTTTCAAGGACATTTGATGTGAAAATGTGTATATTCAATTGCATCAGTTCATATGTTTGCAGGATATATGTTTTATCCATATCCATTGTTAATTCAACTAGTGGCAAAACTCCAAATAAGCACGCTTATCACTACTGAAACGTTCTTGGAATTCAGTAACATTATTGAAAAACGGAATAGCAATAGACCACTTATAGTACTCCTGACAATTGCTATATGGAGAGAATGGTTGATGCGTTGACAACAACCTACTATCGGAATCTTCTCTTCCCGAAATGTGTGAATGGTGATATATTTTCTTAAATTCATTATTGATGTTGTCGCTCATATTTACATAGTAACCAATAATGACATTTCCCATTGAAAAACAAGATAAACCTCAATGAGTTCGCCTTGTGGCATGTTAACAATCTCTTTTGAAAAAAAAGAACACAACAAGATGTTCAAATTTGTGGCTGCATCTTTGTCCCAATTCTACATTTTAAAATTATCATAAAACTTTCCTAATAAAACTGAAATTCCTTCAAGAGCAGCTTGCAGATTCGCCCATATGTTTTAGACTCTTACTAAGCGCTTTAATTTAATAACTTACTATGTGGATTCATGCTGAGAATAAAGGTTTCCAAAAATGAATTACGTTTTGGGAAGCTTTACATATATAGCCATTATTAAGGCGTCTAGAACAATTAAGTCTTCCGTCGTTAAGTCGGAGGGGCAGCGTTGCAACTAGAGATGTGCGCCGTGCAGTACCCTGCGGAATAGCGCGCCCGCCGCGATGCGAGGCGGTAGTGGTTTGGAAAACGGTTATTGCGGTATATCGTGGTGGCACCGTCGGTCAATGAAAGTACAATTGAGGGTAAATGAATATGAAAAATTTTAATATTAATTTTTTTAAAAAAATATAAATATTAAATATTCATAAGCGAAGAGAATGATAAGCAGTAAAACTTTATTAACTTGCTAAAACTGATAAGAAAGAATTTTTTAACAACCACGTTAACTTTGGAGCAATTGCGGTAGGCAGTGGCCAAATTATTTTGCGGTACAGTAAGTTTTACATCTCTAGTTGACGTAAAACTTTCAGAATTATGTGATTATTGAAGCCATAGTAGGGATCAACATCAAGCATTTAGTCGAAAAGAAGAAACCGAAAACTGAAGCGCGAATGATAGAATTGGTAATTGAATCCTGAAATTCCACTTCTACTGAAATAACAAATTCGATGTTTGAAATTTCGCCACGCGTGTCATTAACTGTCAAGAACGGGGGACACTTGGTCATATACTAATTTTGTTTCAATTAATATAGACTCTTTTACAGAATTTGACTTTGTTTTTGTTATTCACGAAAACATTTTTTCAACGAAATACAGTAATTAATATACAGGGAATAAAAATTTACTACTGTAATTTGACCCACAAAAAATTTATTGATATGACACAACGCTATGCAAGCAAGGACAAAGTTAGTGTGGTATGGTGAATGCGGCTTATACACGCTGTATATCTGTTACTTAAAAAACCTTAAAGTTTTGTTGCTGCTTATACATGATGGCAGCATAAAACACTAAGATTTGCGGTATTTTTCAATTAGGACACTACAAAAATTGGTCTGTAATTTTGAGAAATTTTTTGAAAATATACAATGACAGAGTGGTACCTTCTTCAAACCGTCACTGTATGCTTATTTCCGCTAATCGTTTTTATCGGACTTTCGTTTCAAATTTAATATTTGTGGCATCGATTTCAGCATCAGCTATTTTTATAAGTCTTACAATATAATACAGGTGCCTTCAACATATTTAAATCAATTTTTTTGTTTTTAATGCATCTAATGAACTTATATATTTTACAATTAGCCTTTATACTTATTTTTGTATATCTGCATTTTTTGAGTGAATTAGTTACATTTGATGTACATCAAGGTGTACATAATATTGTTGTGTACACCTTGATGTACATGTACAATTGGTTGCAAATCATTAACTGTAGGATGGATTAGAAATTTCCAAAGCAGCAATGCTTTATAATATTAAGAAATGTTTCGTGCATTTGCGGTTACCTTCTAGAAAATTAGAAAATAATGGATTCGTTTTTGGCCAAATATTAAAATATTGCTAAAATTGTAACTTTCAATAGCCTCAAATTCAAAAGAATGTTTGCATGTGATTTCAGTAAATTGATTAGCTTTTGTTCAATTTTGACGGGTTTTTAGTTTATTGTAAACTAATTATTACATAGTTATACTATACTTATTGTACTTTCAAAAAATATGTCATATTATTACGTTAGTAGTTTATGAATAAAATTTTGCATCAGTATGTCAATAGACTTTGATAGATCACTTCTTATATAAAATACGCAGGCTTACAATATTATAAGGGAAAACTATTCGCAACAAAGACAATTTTTTCTTTTTCAATAAAGGCTGAAATTAATGGAGAGACAGAGAGTATGTATTCCCTGGGCATAGGAAAAAATAAATATTATGCAAATGGGAAAGCACTTAAAAGTTAATAAAATAAAAGGCCAATTAAGAACATTATGGGGAAAATTTATAAATCGAACGCTTGTAAAAATTATAACTGCAAGCATTTGCAATTGCATATATGCATTGAAGAGCGAGCTAAAAGTTTGGGAAGAAATTTTTCTAGTTGTTCTAATGGATAGAAACCAATGGACTTTCCAATACTTAAAAATATTATATTTTGTGCTAAGGTTCCAAGCATTTTGTCATGCCCTGTATACTAAAGTAATGAATTGTATGATTTTTTTATAAAAAAGATAATTCTAAGAATATTTCAATAACATAAGAGACCAAAATCAATTATCTTATTATTAGGTAATTTTCCAGTGATTTGAAATATTTTCTTACTAAAAACTGATTTTTTTTTGCAAATTGGCGAATAAATAAATTTTTCTTGTGGTTGACAATTTCATCGAAGTAACCATATCTAAGTAGAAGATCATGTACAGATGCAGAAATTAAAAACATTTCTGAGGGATACTAGATTTAGAGATCTCAATATCAGATAGAAACTACTGTTGTTAAAGAACAACATTATGAATTAAATTGGGAAATTGACATTGTGCGAATGTATGATGAATCATTGCTTAAAGTTGAACCATGGCCGTCTTGAATTGGAAGGCCCAACAACCAATTAAACGGTAGTGTCAAGAGAAGAGATAATAAACAACTAATTTACGCGGTAAACGTTTCGTGCATACAAGAGTTATATAATAATTAACTGTTACGCATCACGCTGTTATGCCGAATACATGCACTGTAGTGCATTGAAAAAAATTCCATTAAAAGTCAATGGTTGAATAGTATTAGGCGATTAGACTTCCAACCCACTTCTTCTAGTGGCGTTTGTTCTTTTCATTTTACGCCTTCAGATTTTATCACCAAAAGTATTTCAATTAGAAAGTCGCGCATTGGTAAGTCACTCAAAAGAAAAAGGTTGAAAGCGGAAGCTGTTCCTACCGTTTTTCCTGATTATCCCAGTTATTTTCAAAGTGCAAATACTTCTGTACGTGAAAGTCCGTCTGCAAAAAAAGAACGTATTGATAATCAGGTACTTGAAAAATTTAATTTATCTGATAGTTTAACTGTAGAAGCTATAGTTAATATGCATTATGATGGATACAGCTTAAGAAATTGTGATTCAGAAGAATTCTGTTTTTATTAAATTTCAGTTACTAAAGTGCCTTTAATAGAAAGATCACTGATTCTTAAAACTAATGATACTGTTTTCTCTTGCCAATTATTTAGTAGTACGACACTAATTAAATCATCAGAATATTCCCACATCGTTTCCAAAGGGATTGTAAATCGAAAAAGTCAGTTAGACAACTTAATATCTTTTTTGAACAATTATCAGCCCAACTATTATCAGGATGTTTTGTTCTATAGTGAACTTGTTAAAAAAGAAGATTTTTCTGATATTCCAAAGTTCAATATTTATAAACTCTTATGTGATCAACTTCATTTACTCCCAGTTTCTAGTCATGCAAGGAGATATTCCATTTCAACTATAATATTTTGTTTAGAAATATTTTCAAAATCTCAAAATTTATATTCAACACTAAGAGACATAGTTCATTCAACCACTGCAAGTTTTGGTTTGCAAGATATGTCTTATTTCAATTCTATTATTTCTTCATGTTATCATAATGATTATAATAGAGATGTTATTGTTTGTGCTGATGAAGTAATGGTTTCGCCTGGCTTTACATACACAGCGGGAAATATTTATGGTCAAGCATGTAATTCCAATTTCGATGTTAATCCTGCTTCCTCAGTATTAGCATTTTTATGTTCACCTGTTAAATCAAAGGAGACGGACGTTGTTGCATTGTTTCCATGTAAGAGACTCAATAGTGAATCAATGTTTGACTTTTCAAAACAAGTTTTGAACTATTTAAAAAGCAAAGGGCTTCGTAAATGTGCCTTCATTACCGATAATCATAAAATCAATCAGTCATGTTAGTTAAGTCTTGAAAATCATACTTCTTTTACCGAAACTCTGTTCATGAATGATCCTGTTCATTTGATTAAGAATATATGGACAAATTGGCTTCGAAAAGGTCTAATTGAGTTTACTGGACTTAATGATGCAGCATCGATTTTGAAAGTAGGAAGAAGTGTCAATCATAAATGCATTTCGCCAAGTACTTTTGAAAAGCAACAAGTTCGACCTGCTTCCTTACTCTTTTCTGAAAGTACTTTAGCT
>CABFPE010000045.1:300260-324072 GCA_900660155.1 Hofstenia miamia
GTCTCTTATACACATCTATACTTTATCAACAGAGCCTTGTTACCCGCAGCACAATGTACTACTCTATCTCTGTCCCACCTCTCATGTTTTATCCAACGCTCGCGAATTAGTTCCAGGAAACAAAAAGATAATTTCCAAATCTTTCGCAATTAATAAAGTGAAATATAAAAATATGCACCAATTGCTCTGTTAACAGTTTTGACGTTTTTAGATGAATTAGCAGACATAAAATGGGTTAGCAGTTTTAGAAGCGTTTAATAAATATGTAACTATATTAAATAATAAAATCATAAATTCACATATTAAGTTATTAAACTATGCACTGCAAAAATATGTTTATTTAAAAATATTATTAACTGCTTTAGTGGGCTTGGGTTAGAAGCCCAATTTAAATTTTTGATCGATAAATAATTAATACTAATCTCTATGAATAGATTTGTATCTTAACCCTATTTCCACTAGTGTCACTTTTACGTAACAAACCGATTTGTCCGCATTTTCACAAATTTTATAGTTAAGAAATATTGAAAGATTTTTACATTGACACATCTATAGAGTAGGGCCCGCTCATGCAATAATGAAAATATGTGCCCAAAAATGTGTCTATGCCTGAATTACATTCATTGAGAAACCCGATTTTTGTAAAAAATATTCTATTATTTCTATACCTAGTGCTCAGATAATGAGGCGGTCTAATGCCCATGGGAACAACAACTACCATGAAATATTTTGTTTTTTGAAGTCAGAGGTTGTCGCGCCTCGGACAAGACATAGTCAGATCGCGAATTTCAGACGAAAAAAAAAGAGAAGAGACAATTTTGTATCTTGTGGTGTTTTTAGACTTTAAAAATCTTCATTAGTTCGTGAGCTATAAGCGTTTAAAAACCCTGGTGGAAATAGAGTTAACACTCTTTTTAATAACAAATCATTGTTTCCAGTAAAAACGTTCCTTTTTACAATTATTCAAAAGATTTGCGATCAATAAACCCTCATATTGTAGTCACAAACTTGTTCAGACACAACCCGTTGCACTGAAATTAAAATCTTCAATGTCGGATATTCTCAGAGGGTTTAACCGCACGTTAGGCATTGTAATTTTGCAGCTTATATAAATCATACTACAGTCCTGGTTATGAAACAAGAAGATTCAAAAGTTATGAAGAATTTTAATAAATTTTGAAAGCTGAGAAAAATAATGAATTTATTAGAGAGTTAAACTAACAGCTCATAATCAACCAATCAATTGAAACCAATTAATTGGTAGCTATTCTACAAAACTACATTAAAAAGTTATGATTTGACATTTTAATTCACATTTAGTTAGAACGTGAACTTCGAATTGTGGAGAAAAATAGGTTTACATAAGCACTGTGAATACAAAAATGCATTAAAGCCCTCTTGCTTGGGATTAAACTCAACAGAAATCTTGAATCAAACTCAAGTGCAGATAAAACACGTTATTGTTTATATTTTTGTAGACTAAAACTTGAAAACTAGTTGCATTGCTTTTAAAACTCACTCCAAATTCAAGTGTTTATTTTTGGAAGCAGCAACCAATACCTTAAACCAAGGCCAAAACTTACATAATTTCATGTTAATTAGCTTAATGTGTTCATAAAATCACTACCGATAAAGTGAAACTGTTTTAGAGCACACTTAACAATTTTAATATATTTATAAACAAAATTTTATACATATATATATATATATATAATATTTGCCTAGGACACATTTATTCTCTTCCAATATATACCATAATGAACNCAATATGTGGAAACGAAGTTTCTGAAAGCTCAAAGAGAAAAAATTAATTTTGTGAAAAAATGCAAAAATTACAACCAACAAATGTAAACCAAATTCACATGAATGCAATTACCCTATTTATAAACTTCAATCAACATGTAAAAGCATACAAAATATAATATTTCTTCATTTTGAAGTAGCTGGGCATTTCATTTTTGCTTAAAAATTAATAATATTGGCATGATGCATTTGGAGAACATCCAACGGCTTTTTATTATTTAAAGTCGAAATAAAACGCCCTTGATCTCCAATGTTTCAATAAAGTAAGTAAAGAAATATGGAAATTTTAATTATAAATTACCAAAAATGATTTGCGAAAGTCGCATGTGCCAAATTACACCCAGGTGGCTGCCAACTAATCACACTGTCAGGGACAATCAGCTTCAAATGAAAGAGACTTCAAAAATCTTCGAAATAAAAACAAAAGTAGCTCATATTTTTTATATGTGCAGAGAAGACCAACTTCAAATCACTTCAACTTTCACAAAACTTTCGAATATTTATTGTTTTAAAATAAATAGAAACTGGATAATAAGAACACAACAGGTCTATATATTTTTCATGATCTTACACAATAAAATTTGCTCACCAAATCTGGAACTATATGTAAAAAATAGGGCGTGTCACAAATGTTTGCAATTTGAAAATATAAATAGATTTCGGCACACATAAAGTATTTTTAGCATTCTAATATAGTAATTTGAACAAGGTGTGAAGGCGACACTGATATTCCTTATGGAATTTCGTGTCGCAAAAACCTATAATCTGTTTAGAAATTTTGTAAATAAAAAACATTGTTGCCAGTTGCCCTGAATCAATTTCATAGACACAGAATCATTGTGATTAAAAAACATTATAATAAAAGAAGATGCGAATAACATGCTAAAATATAAAGACATATGTCTAAACAGGCTCTACATTAAAAAGTCAAGAATTTTATTGATCATTGAAACTAGCGTTTAAGAAAAGTAGTTTTCATATAGGAATGCATTCCCGCGGAATCTACATATTATTTATTCATTTATCATCTATACTATATTCTTTTATTGATGACCTGTTTAATTAAAAGAAATGGGATGCGTACAAGCATTTAAATTGCCAATATACTAGGCCAACGGAATGTTTGGGATTACAAACAATAACAAGCTTTATAGCAAAAAGAGGCGCCTATTATTTTAATCTTAATAACCGGGCAAAGACAATTGTAGTCTAGCAGTGATCGTCGGCGTCAATATTGTATTTAAATAGTAATTTTCAAAAAATATATATTCCATTTTAAATCTTGAAAAATATATATAGTTATTGCATTGAAAACACTATCGACAGTCTAGGGGCGTCCCAGAACTTTTTGTTACAAACAAATGCGAGGTAAAATCTTAAAAGACGGAAATAGCAGTTTATTAAACCAGACGTGCTTCGCATTCTAATAGAACCAGTATAAAATATATTTTAGTATTTCTGGATGTATGCTTACAAAAAGTAAATAGATTTTATTTTCTACAAGTAAAAATAAATACAGTACTGGAAATATGCATTCGACCACCTTGCTATTTTGAATATATAATGAACATTTATTGGATAGAGTGTGCCTAAGATTGTAACTAAGTGTTACTTTGATTGAAAAAGGAAAATCTGTATGTCTAATACCATAAAATATGTAGAATAACAATTAGCTATTAATTTTTAATCAAAAAATTTGTATCGGTAAAATGTATTCGGCTCCTGACAAAAAAAATTAACAAATGAACAAATCCGAAAAAAGTAAATTCAAAATAAGATACATAAATTAATAATTGATTAATTATAAGCACTTAGCAACAAAATTCTCTCTTCGATATTTTGTAGGGTGTCCCTTTGAGCGAATAACAGCTTTAAGGCGATCAGGTATTGCAGCAAAAAGTCTTTCTCTAAAGCTGTTGGGAATTGCATAAAATTCTTTCTTTATTGCGCTCCAAAGCTCGTCTTCAGTGTGAAGAGTATGCTGTCCAATTCAATATTTGACCTCTTTCTACATATTTTAGATAATATTAAGGTCTAGAGATTGGCCAGGCAGGTCGGCAAGGATAGCAACCCCATTATTGTGGAGGAAATTTGTCATTTCTTTCGAAGTATGACATGGAGCACCATTCCTTTTCTAGAATTGGAGGATATCAAAAGCTTCGGAGAGTACCAGTGATATGAACAATCTTACGAAAGCCACACTTGCATATTCCACCCCATGTCATTACAGACTTACCACCATACGTCATGGTCCCCCGAGAGAATTGAGGCAAAAATCTGAACTTCTACCCAGCTGGGCTCCTTATCAACATTTTTAGTTCAAATCTTGATTCGTCTGAAAATATAACATTAGACTAATGTTCAGATGAATTGCCTTGCATTAAATTGACCCACCTCACCCGGCGTAATCTTTGCTTTGAGCTTAAGAATGGCTTTCTGGGTGCAACGAAAGTCCCAATTGAGTATAGTTTAGGCCACGGCTAGACTAGTGATTGCTTAAAAAGTGATCATTGACATTTAAAAGCATTGCACGTCTAATCACCCAAGACAATTAGCGTTGTGACGATCACAAAGAAATCGAACACGCACGATTTCTTGGTGAGCGTCACATCGCTAATGATCTCGGTTGGTTAGACTTGCGATTCAATCGAAATGTGACAGATGCACTTTTTAAAAAAAGTGTAGTTTTTAAAACCTGACAAATGTTCTAAAACTCTAATAAAAATTGGTTTGTGGGGGTTGCCCGCCCTCTTCTACGCTCAACACTTCAATTAAATTAAAACAGGATTTTTCAAAAATCAATTCGATATTATAGCTATGGCCTCATGTTGTATACCATTTTGTAGCGCTTTGAAAAACTAAGAAAACTCATGTAAACTTTGACAACTTTTCCTTACTTCACTTCTCATCATGAGGGTTTAAAAATTCGTTTAATTTCTCTACTATTAAGTCAATAACCTGTCTACATGTAAAGAGATTTAAATGCTTCGGTTGTATAACTTCTGAAGGCTACTGCAAAGTCAGTTTTGCGCCATGGCCATGGAAATTTTACCATTTTCTAAATAATCTATAGTTCTATGTGAAGCTATTTATTATTTTTCGATTTGATCAACACATTTCTTGTAAATTGCGAACATTTAAGCAATCATTTTTTATTTGCAGATAATGACACTAGAGATAACAGCCCCCCTCCCCAAACCAATTTTTACTAGAGTTTTAGACCATTTGTTATGTTTTAAAAACTAGTTTTTGATTTCAAAAAAAAATTTTTTCACTCAAACCCTATTGAATACAATAGATAAGCAAAATAAGAAACATTTAAATTTTTCCGCTAAAGCCAAACATAACTACTTCTGTAGTAGAATGTGTCAAACTTCTCAAGTTACTATTGCGTTTGGATATGCGAGCAACCGAAAATATTTTAAATATATTTTAAGTACCATTTACAATATTAGAAAAATACAAGGGTTCAAAAGTCGTTGTTTTGTAATTAAGTTTCTTAAATCGGGCGGATTAAATTTTATTTATTAGAAACAACTCTTTTAAATATTATAACTAGTTAGTTCCATAACAACTGATAGAAAATTGCGCAGTCAAAAACAGATTAGCTTCATTTATAGCTAATAAGCCATTCCAAAGAGATTAATTTAAATATTATTAAAATTGCAATATTGTAGCCTACTGAAACAATAAAAATTTCGAAACCTTTAGATTTTTTTAAGATTTTCTCCCAAGCGACGCCAAGTATTCCCTACTTATCAGATAAAATAAGAAGTATTATTTAAATTTTGACCGGTAAACGTCTTTTTTAAAATTTCCAAGCGGCTGCGTGCCGCTAAATTGTAGGTCTCGACGGCTGATCCGTAGCCGTTCCATCTCAGATGCTCCCAGAGCCAGCTTCTGTTGACCACATTCTTCCAAAATTTAACTAGCTTGCATTAATCAAATAAGAGAAAATGCCAAAATGGGGCTAAATTTGAAAGGTACGTTGAAATGATGTTGTCCATCTCGGGCCTAAAATCCATTTGTACAAAAATGCTTAATTACATTCAGATGAATAAGTAGGCCGAAGAGTTTCGAAGACGATGTGCAACTAGCTAGAAGCTCATGACAACAACAACATATCCAAATAGAGAATCTAAGCAAGTAACAATATTTAGAATATATGTAAATACTGAAATTTAATTATGTTATACAATGTCATGAAATGTTTATTAAAATAATTTAGTTCAAACCTATTACATATAAACCCATCGCATAACCCAGACCATTATGTTTTCTACAATATCCACATCAGCTACATCATTTAATTATAAATTAAAGTGGGGCTGCCTTTTCTATTTTAGTAATAAAGAAATTTATATCAATGAACTAGTTATCGTTTTCTATTGAAAACACTGTGTTCCATTTTATTTGTAAATAGTTTAATAACCACGAAAGTAGAATTTTTTAATTGCTGTCATCAGTTCACTGCTAATGCGTGCTATACTAAAAAATCATTCTTATATATTTGTAAACTTAATAGTTTCTTGTTTACATGAGTTAAACTTTACTAATGAGAAACAGCTTGATCTGTCCAAGAACCAGTTGAAAAATCAAGTATAATTCTTGGTGACGAAAGCTCATTTATTTTTATGACGACAAAACCAAGTTCGTCCGTGGACCCTAGCAAAACTTCTAAAACATGATATGAACATCAAGCATGCAAATACTGTTACTGGTCGTACAAAAAACACTGTAAAGCGCGAAATTTCAATATATTTAATGCATTGCACGAATTTTTTTCTGGAAAATAGTTTCGTAAAACATTCAGAGAATTTACACATTGATTCAAAAAATAAAGGTTTGGTTGCCCAAAATTGAGAGCTATCATTTTACACAGGTTTTCAAAATTTTGAAAAAAAATATATTTAACTGATTAAAGTTTTTCACTGCCTTGATTCTGGGGGAGGTACAGCGGGGATCCCCTTTAACTCAAGAATATAATGATATAAAAAATTACAACCCTTTTTGTTACTTTAAACGAGCAATTGAAGTAGCAAACGAAACAAATCTTTTCAGTGTTAAAAAGATTAGAAAAAAATTGTTTGGTAAAAGAAGTTTTTTAGTGCTTCCCTAGAGAAAATTCTAAAGATCTACACCAATGATTTTTTATAATTAATATCTATCAGTGCAAAAAATAATAAATTGAAAAAAATTTATGAATGACTACGGAAGCATCAGTCAATTGCAAAAACGATGCCATGGATATGTCACCAATAGCGCTCAGCTCAACCGAAAAAAACCCGAAATCGAACCAAGAGAAAAAAATTAAAAACGAATTTTCGGTTATTAACTAAGGGGTCGCTTAGAATGTTATTTCAAAGAAATGATTCAGTATTGTTGAAGGAAAGGGCAAAATTCTTGCCAAATGTTGCTGTGTTTTACTGGAATAACAATTGAATGTGTTGTTATGAAAATATACTTTATAAAGATTTTCCAATACCAATAGTAGTTAGCTAAAAAAACCGAAACCGCGGTTTTGGAGTGTAAGAAAACTAAAACAGAATAAATTTTAGAAACCAACTTAAATTTAAGTTATTCCAAGTTCTTATAAGCATTTTTAAGTGTTATTAAGATTATAAAAAGATTTGGTCAGATCTTCCAAAGTGTGTCATTTGAACAAATGACTTGGTTAATTTTGTCTTCAAATACCAAAAGCAATTCCCATTTACATTAACACTTGCACTACTGACCAAAAATTGAAAATGGTAGGTAAAATTATCAAATAAGTACAATTTCAATAGCAAATTTCCAGTAACTTCACGCTAACTGCCATGCAATAGTTCGAATGTTATACTTTTAAAAACATATTTTTCATATTTCATTGTAAAAATCTTTATAAGAATCAGCTGAGAATTTTACCGAACTTTAAGGTTTAAGTTGGTGCTAACCAGAACTATTTTCTCTGATTGAAATATTGTAACATGCTAAAAAAATTTCTCGATGCTTAAATGATCATTTTACATTCCCTTATAATTGCACACATTATTCATTTTTTATTAGATGTAGGACATATTTTTTGGTTTTTAGCAGAACAATGGCTTATAAATATCTTTTTCGGAAATGGCTATAGGTTGTCTAAATGTCTAATTCGTTCATTTAAAACTTCTTTGTAAAGGCAAAATGGGAAAATTTGTACAAAGAAATTATACACTACAGTTGTCCAAATTTCGATCATATTTGAAAAGTTACACGTGAACAGCCTGATATGGTGAAACTTTGCTTAAAAATCATTGAGAAAAAAATTTTTTGACGTCGGTTGAATTTCAGATCCCCATTAAAAGCGACAAAGTTTTGCAATAAGAATTGCCAAAATTACTGGAATCCTCTCTCACCAAATATAAAATGTAAAACTGAATTAAAACTAAAACTGAAACAAATATATTATTTAATTTCCAGATATTCAAGTAATTTCATGTATTTTGTAGCAAATATATTGCAAATGTGTAGAGCGATCTTGTGAAACAACGTGTCTCACATAACTTTTAGGACCCTGTTATTGCTAAACACTTTCAAAATTAAAGAAAATTCTTAGGTCTTCTAATTAACACATCGCAACAAGAAATTGTGCAAATTCTGATAAAATGTTATAATTTATCTAACTTCAAATGAATGAAATACTTTTCTTGTTTGAGTTTTAAGTTATATTAAGTAACTTTAATATCCCAGCATGCAACATTAGATATAGCGAATATATACTAATGATCTAAAGTAAGGCTATGCGGAAGGGATTTCTAAAACCAGCCTTGGCCCATAAAAGGTCCTCTCATGTACCCTTCCCCGTAAAAGTTATGCACATACTCTCCAGAATATCCGTGGGTTAAATTTACAACAACTAATGCATTAATAACTCCAAGCTAAGATAATTAGCAAAAACTATGAAAAAGTAAAAATCAATTGTATTTACCACGAATGACTAGCAAGTTTTTGAAATTGTTACCTAACAGCGAACTTCGTTTGGTTGTGATGGCATTGGTAGCCATTTTAGAAATAGAATGTTTAGGGCACTTTAGAATTTCCATGCATCGAACAAACTAAGGATTTGACAGGTACATGAATAGAATCAGGAAACGAAAACAGCTTCACCACATTAAATGCTCATTGTGCTTTCTCATTAAACATTGCTTAGTTTTTTCTTTTGATTCTAAGTAAAGAAAACAATGCCAAAGCATATCCAAAATTCCATCAAATTTTATCATCAACATCACGCCAATGGAATATCGCAAAAGAATATTGGGAAGCTTCTCAATGTGCCAAAATCTTCAAGTGGAACTATAACCGCCAATTATAATGGAATTGTCAAATTCCGCCAAATAAATGCGCAGGGCGCTCCCGTAAAACCACCCAAGAGCGAGGAGTATCTTGAGATGTCCCTTACATATGTGTATTCGAATGACAACTCCGGAGGTACAACGAGATTGGAGTGATGATCATAATGTCAGCTACGAAACTGTCTGCCGGTATTTGCGGAAGAAGGGACTTCGAAGTAGAAGAGCTGTTAAAAAACCCATTCTCAACAGAAAACAAATACGGAAGCGATAAGAATGGTGGAAGGATCATCTGGCAAACAACCTGGTGGAATTTTCGCACGAGAGTTTCATACAGCCCATGCATCTCATGTGGGGTTTGTGACGAGAACATCAAGCAGTTTTTGCGCTACCATCCAAATTACATGGTCAAACATTCTTAAGGAAAATAGAAGTATCTTATTATCTGGGGACTTATATGTTCTTTGGGACTCCGGTTTGTGGTTAGGGTCAACGGCAATATGAATTCTGAATAACATAAGAAGATTTTACAGCAGCATGTTGTGCAGGAAGGATATGTTTTCCAAAAGNTTAAAAGCGACAAAGTTTTGCAATAAGAATTGCCAAAATTACTGGAATCCTCTCTCACCAAATATAAAATGTAAAACTGAATTAAAACTAAAACTGAAACAAATATATTATTTAATTTCCAGATATTCAAGTAATTTCATGTATTTTGTAGCAAATATATTGTAAATGTGTAGAGCGATCTTGTGAAACAACATGTCTCACATAACTTTTAGGACTCTGTTATTGCTAAACACTTTCAAAATTAAAGAAAATTCTTAGGTCTTCTAATTAACACATCGCAACAAGAAATTGTTTGTGGTTAGGGTCAACGGGAATATGAATTCTGAATAACATAAGAAGATTTTACAGCAGCATGTTGTGCAGGAAGGATATGTTTTCCAAAAGACAACCCTCCATGCCACAAATCGAGGAAAACATGGAATTCATGGAAAACAATTGGCTACCTCGAAGCTCCGACATCAACATTATCGAAAACGTCGTGGAATCTTTAAACGATTTCTCAAGAAGGAATAATTTTAAAATTTTGATCGACTTTAGTAGAAAGTCGAAGGACACTTTTATAAAATCCCTTATGAAGAAATTAAAAACTTGTATCGATCCATTCCCAGACGTCTACAGACTGTTGTCAATAGTCGAGGCTGTCCTTCACGATACTAGATTAAGCAAATTTTTCATAAACAAAAATATTAAGGAAAAGAGAGAATGGACAGGTGCCCGAAACATATTGACAATGGGTGTATGTTTCAAACGGTTTATAAACAATAAGAACTGTTTAAGCGCAATATTTCAAAAATGAACAAAATATCTACAGTACTGATTCCTTTTTGTACACATTTTCCCATTTTGCCTTTACAAAGAAGTTTTAATGAATGAATCCGATACTTAGACAACCAATAGTCCTATTGCAATACTGTAAACGTTACCCGCCAATCCTATCGCCTCCTCCAATACTGAATGAAACTTTTGTATATATGTTTGCAGAATAAGATAGTCAAAAAACTATTTTCACAAAATTTCAGCAATGCATACTATATAAAAGTTTTACAAAGAAGGTATATATATATATATATATATATATATATANGGACTATGGGACCGCAGCTCCCCCCCCCATTAGGAAGCAAAATGAAGTGCAGCCATTAGGCAAATTGGCGCAACCATAGTAAAAAAAGTTGAAAAATTCCAAATTTTTGCATTCCACTTACAGATGCATCCAAAGGTTTGGCTATTTTTTGCAAAATATTAGGGAAATTTTATCAAATAGCTTGCAAACTTTCCTAAAATTTACCAAACTTTTCAAAAACTTTGCAAATATTTGTCAAACTTTCCACTTTTTTCTTCAAATATTCTTACACATTTTGGAAAATATATCAAACATCTTAGACTATCCAATTTTATGCATTTCATCTAACATCCACCAAACTTTTGTATTTAAAAAATTATAAAAGCAGTTGATAGACCTGCTTCCACAGTATAGATAAATATATGTACAGTTAGTAAATAGAAATAATAGTGTTTCAGTGAAGTTGCTAATTAAGATATATTTTTTGAAGGTTGTGGCCACTTCTTTCGAAAAACCACAGATATATACCTAAAAAGTACAGATACTTGTTAGATTATGAGAAATTTAAAAAACCTAGTCCCTTTTTTATAAAAATTACTGAATAGGTCCTGACCTAGGAAAAACCATAGATCCTTACCTATGAGTTATTTTAGTCCTCCCCAGATGTTTGTAGCTGGCCACGTCCCTTTTTTGATATTCAGCACCTAATGAAGTCAAAACAATTTGAATATGTTTCAAATAATATGTCATACACAATCAAAGTGTTCAATGAAGCTGGTAATTTGTATGAAATACGATGGCTGTACAATGGTCAACTTAAAACTGTTAAGCACATTAATGACACCACTTTTCGGATGTTCTGCACATGCAAGGCACTTCTTAGCAGCCATATAGAGACATCAAGATTCAATTTTAAATCCTACTACATCTCAACAGTACTCAATAATCATTCAACTACTATGGCGTGGGTTGCCTTAGTCATCATAGTTGTGATTCATTGATGTTTCTCGAGAAGTGTGTTATGAACACGGACAAGTATATCAGCATTCTGAATGTTTTATAAAAAACTGTAAATTTTCTATTTCAGATCTGAAAACTGGCAGATCTCGGCGAGGAGAACTTCTAAAGTCCATCCCCACCTGCTAATATTATCTTCAACATATTAAATTAGATATATCACATATTTCATACAATGTTCAAAATGTATTCACAATATTATTGATTTTCATAAATGATTAAAATTTTTACATTTTTGTAACAATTTATAAGAAATTCAAAACTTATGAACACTATTTTTATTAATTATTCAGTTTTTGTTGTACAAAATAAATACCCACTCTTTAAAAAAACTTAGTAATATTGGAGATTCATCATTTCCTTCCTTTTAGTGTTTTTTTATAAAGCACAAGTTTTGACCATGAACCTTCAAAAATGCAACTTCATTCCTAGATAAAACTTTGATAATCAGCTAAGATTATTCAAATCTCAAACCACCGATTTGCTAAAAATAATAAGATTCAAACTTATTGATGCGATACCCCAGTTCTAGACCTCTTTTTCTATACTTGAATAATCTGAAATTGTAATTACTAAATGTTACAGAAAAAATTAATGCTAAAGATTGACCAACCACTAATGCAAATTAAATAAAATTCAATAAGATTAGTAGTCTATGTATTAATGTCTTTTTCTCTCTCCAGATTTCACAAAACAATGATTGTGGTGTAATAAATAGAGTCATGATGAAATTGATTTGATATTCCGGATCGACAACACTAGACAGAATCAGTACGAGACTATGACCAACTTTTCAATTTCGACTGAGATAATTTTGATTTAATATTCAATATTATGGTATACCTGTTAAACTAAAATATGTCTACAATATCTCCTTTCAGTATTCATTTTTAATTACAGTGCAGATTTCAGCACATTTAATTTTAGAATGAGATCAGAAATAACTGTATCTATATATAAATATATATGATACATTAGACAAATTAACATATTTCTAAACGAAATGGAAGAAACTTAAATTTAATAGTGGAAAGTAGTAATTAAAAGACATTTTAAATTGTTATCATAACATGTAGAGAAAGGTATGAGAAATCACAATTTAGTCAAATATAGAATGAAAAATATTATGCAAAAATCAGAAATGCCTACACCCACCCCTGAGTATCAGGTACTGTAATGAACTTTTCAAATAGCTGCTTTATAATTTTAATCACAGATCAAAACTGGGTTGTATCAAAGACTAAGCAAGTTTGCTTACCACATTCTTCTGTCAACTGCGAAGATTTACTGCAACTTTGTAGGTTTTGTTATTACCATGGAATAAGGACGCAACACGAGGTATGCAGCAAGTTGATGTAAAAATTGTAGTATATTAAAATTTTGATATTAATCTACGCATTCGTTACAAAACTCTTGACATTCAATTTCTGTAAAAATCCAATTACAATGATTAAATGTTCATAAAACCTTGCAATGTAATGGGATTTTTCTAAAATTTGAATGTCAAAATTTTGTAACAAATGAGCGCATTAATACCAAAATTTGTGAACATATAAAACTTTTTACACGGAATTGCTTTTTTTGCAATATTTTACACAATATGCATACTCATGGAGATATTTTCTAGGGTGCTTTTCCACGGGGACATGGGATAAAAATTAGATTTTTATAAAAACATTGAGACAAAATTTGAATTTACAATAAAAAAATTGAGTTTAGTGCAAAAAACAAAATCATAATGTTAATGCTTACAAAATCAGTTTGTCAAGAAGTGTCCATATATTTTACCATGGCTATATAATACTTGGGTACAAATGTTTTTAAAAGTCTAAATTGAAAATAGCATAATAAGAATTCTGGGAAAAAATGCAATAAATTTCCAAGAACTATACTTAATAGTTTTGGGGAATATTTCCAAGTAGTGATAGTACTGATAACAGTGCAAATTAAGGAATTTCCAAGTTCTAAAAATTTGGAAACCATTATTATGATAGGGTTCAATAATATATACATTTGCATAAGTGCAAAGCTCACCAAGTGCAACACAACTGTATGGACCATGTATAGCAATTACCCTATGGTCAATTCTGTTAACGAAAATTCATCTAATTGCATTTAGATGAACTCTTTTGACAAAAGACAGAATGCTGATACTATATTACGAATATTGCATAAATTATATTCCCACTATTTCAAAATAATAAAACCTACATGTACATGTACAAAAAAATTAACATCATAGTAATTAAATTATATAGTTAATGACTATGCCTAAAATGTCTAGCATTGTTAATTTGTGAAAAGGTGGCTTAATATAAAAATACTCACCAGTGACGACTCTAGACAGGATAACTAAACAAATATAAATTCTATAACTCATATAGAATTCTCAGCATGTTGTACTTGCAATAAAGACAGTGCGGCAATAAAGGCTGCAGGATTAGTATTTTGAAAACAGTGAAGACGTACAAGCACAATTAAAATTCATCCAGAGTAGTCGGAGAAATGTCACTTTCAAACCAAAACTTTATCACTCAACATTCAGAATGATGTCGTCGACATTAATCGATTAGTAGTCGTTATTATGAGCTTTTAATTTGCATATTTAAATCAGTTGCTTTATGTAATACACGAAATGCTAATTTTCAATTCCCACGAAAAGTGGCGGGAATTATCCTCATTTACACGAATTTATATTTAGACATTCGTCCAGGCAGATAATCGCATCAACAAGCCTTTTAACGCCTGACTGAAAATCAGGATTCTTGTAAAGCATGTAGGAATGCGAGCAGGCGCTTACCTAGGGGACTATACTGTTCATGTAAGGCAAACTGGCGCCGGTTGGATTCTACCTGCCTGTTGGGTTGGATTGGGCCCGTTTGGGTTGGGTCAAGATATTTGAACCGGTAAAATAATTTAAGTTTTTTAAGGACAAAGCGACGCACTGGAATCAATTGTTGTTTTCAAGAAAGCAATGAACAACAATTAATATTAATGAATTGGTAGACATATACATATTTACGATAATCTGTTTCGTTATGAACTCAACTAATTGTTTATACTCATGTATAAAACACTAAAAAGCTCAGTTGGGCAGTGCATTGACGTGTATTACCGATAAACGATATTATCAGTAACGATACACGAAATACCGATACACGAAAAAAGCTAAATAATACCCGAAAATTCGTGTACTTCAAATCGTGTAACGTGTATTTTAGAGCCATCTGTCATTCATTGTCCTTCAATGAATTGCATGGCAAGTTCAAGCATAAATATGCGACAACTTATGTTATTTCAAGTAATTTTGTTGAAAATAACCCAGGCATTTATCATTGAAACGTCAAGCAAATTGTAAAATGCAGCTATTGGCCATCTTCGTGATGCTGCTTTTGTGAACAAAGACTTCTACACATTCCATCCAACCTATTCACACCGCATTTATTTTAGCTGTAAAAACAAAACAATTTCCGGGTTCTTCCTTGGATTACAATTATTAGGTTCCATAGCATCGCGATCTTGTGTGGACAGCAAAAATACTGGCTTATTTTTCTTACTCTGATATTCTACTAGCATTAGCTTGCCCGATTTGAAAAATTCAAAATTTAGTTTTTTTAGAACTCATGAGTTACTTTCTGCTTGCAAATTCAGATCTAGCGAATTTGGAAGCTTTAGTTCAAATTTCTTTTATTGAATAAATTGTTTGTTAATTGAAATTTAGTTTCTAAATACACAAAAAATACATGAAATACACGATTTTTAAATGCCCGAAATACCGATGCACGATCAGTTAAGACACACGAAATACTGATACACGACAAAAGCGATACACATCAATGACAGCAGTTGGGAACTAATCAATTTTGAAAGTTAAGATATACTTTCCACCGGTTGTATAGCGGCCCTAAAACCCACACAGGTCGACCGGCTGGTCAACCGGCGTGTAAAATTAAGACGTGTGCCGGTTAGGTTACTATTTTTGTTAACCGATTTTACCCATGAGCCAGTTTACCCTAAATGGGCTGTAATCTCTAAAGATTCTCTTTTTAAAACTGCTAAATATACATTTTATTTTAAGTGATAAAATATCTGAAATCACAGACGTCGTATAACGTTTTTCTATTCAACTTTTACATCCCAGTCGAAGAGAGCTTAAAAGCTGTCTCAACATGTTTGCTTCATCAAAGCTCTTCAATAAAGAAATAATTTCGAAAAACTAAAAACTAAAAAATAAAAACTTCTGAGCGTGTAAATTTTTATTTTTAAGTACATCTTTTGTTTAGTGAAACTAAATTTTGATAGCACAATCTGTGCTGAAGACCATGGTTACAAACGCGAAAAAAATACAACGTATAAGTGAACAATGTAACACTAAAATTGATGTAGAGGAAAACAATACAAACTACAGAATTGAATATACCGGATACCGGATAATTCCGGATAATTTGACTGTCGGATACCGGATAATATATTGTTCAATTATTACTGAAGAACAAACTCATTTCCCAATTAATATCGACCTCTTGCAGATGAAAATAAATAAATATTTTAACTATATTAAATAGACTAAGTCCTGAAATGTCAGAAAAACTTGTTTTTTTGCATGACAACTTCTATATCATGGAAAAATATAGCTTTTTTCTCGAAAATTAAGATATTAGATATAATTTTATCTCTGAATATGTTATCCGGTAAAATCTGGAAAACAAGCTAAATTTTACTGGATACCGTCACATCCCTATATGAAATAAATTTAGCACTATATCGTTAGTGCAAATTAACTTGAGCGTATTTGTCCTGACACCCCTACAATCAAGCAATTCTTTCATATTCAATGTACATCAGTAGTTTCTGGAGAACTTATCTTCAAAAGTTTCAATATTGGTTACATTGTCGTTGCATATAGATAGATAAAGCTATTTTCAAAAATCACAAGAATTCTATTGAAGAATGTTAAAACAATGCTCATTTCAACAATCGTTTCAAAGATAAACTGGAAATATTATGCTAAAATTAAAAGTTTTGAATCTGCATGATTCCCAAAACACAAATAACGCTTAGTGAGGAGAAATTAACGAACTAACCAACGCTTTGTGAACCTCTACCTATATACATTTATATGTATGTAAGTGTGAAGCCAAAGCACCTGGGGCAGGAAGCCTTTATCTAATAATTAATAAATCCTATGCGAATCCCTAGAATCTAATGGGTTTTGCAAATATTGCAAATTTTTTTAATATACAAATATATCATATTCTCCTAAAACTAATCACAAAATTTGAAGCTGCTCAACTTTACATTAAAAACGGTTATAGTTTATAAAGTACTTAGAAATTCTGGGGAAATTTACGCTCAACTGCTTTATCAAAATATTAGGTCTTCCGTTGGAGGATANAATATGTTATCCGGTAAAATCTGGAAAACAAGCTAAATTTTACTGGATACCGGCACATCCCTATATGAAATATATTTAGCACTATATCGTTAGTGCAAATTAACTTGAGCGTATTTATCCTGACGCCCCTACAATCAAGCAATTCTTTCATATTCAATGTACATCAGTAGTTTCTGGAGAGAACTTATCTTCAAAGGTGTCAATATTGGTTACATTGTCGTTGCATATAGATAGATAAAGCTATTTTCAAAAATCACAAGAATTCTTTTGAAGAATGTTAAAACAATGCTCATTTCAACAATCGTTTCAAAGATAAACTGGAAATATTATGCTAAAATTAAAAGTTTTGAATCTGCATGATTCCCAAAACACAAATAACGCTTAGTGAGGAGAAATTAACGAACTAACCAACGCTTTGTGAACCTCTACCTATATACATTTATATGTATGTAAGTGTGAAGCCAAAGCACCTGGGGCAGGAAGCCTTTATCTAATAATTAATAAATCCTATGCGAATCCCTAGAATCTAATGGGTTTTGCAAATATTGCAAATTTTTTTAATATACAAATATATCATATTCTCCTAAAACTAATCACAAAATTTGAAGCTGCTCAACTTTACATTAAAAACGGTTATAGTTTATAAAGTACTTAGAAATTCTGGGGAAATTTACGCTCAACTGCTTTATCAAAATATTAGGTCTTCCGTTGGAGGATAAGATACTTCAATCAGGTGGATTGTGAGAAAAATGATATATAAAATTTTTGAATAATTTTTTAATGTATGAAATATAAACATATTTATTAAAGCTACAAGTCGTTACTAGCATACTTGCAACGAGTCGAGCTTCTAACGAGCCGAGCCGAGGTTGAGCACTGCATTCGATATACAATGAGGCCAAAACGAGCCATTACTAAACCAAGCAAATTCATAGTTCTGCTTGTTAATTTGATATTCCAGATTTTTATTATTTTAAACTATTTATTAAATAATAGGAAAAGCTATGTAAAATAATCAGACCCCAATATTTTTTAAAAAAATTATCGAGCTAATACGAGCCTCACTGTAAGTGTAAGGTTCTATGTGACTAACCAAGGCGAGGCGAGCCAAACCGAACCGAAAATACTCAAAAATAAAACGAGCCGAGCCAAGCTTTAAAATTTTGGCTCGTTGACAATTCTGTTTACTAGTTTTACGAAAATTATTTATAACCAAATAATATGAAAATTTTGGAATGTCACTGAACTATATTTTGTAATCCTAAAAAGAATTACATTTATAAAAAATATATTCAATAACGTAACATCAAATGTGTTTTTTGCATAAAAAATCATTATGCTTATACTGGCTAATCGAACTTTAAAGGACAAATCGAAAAGAAAAGATATGAGGCGTACATGTACAGATACAGATAGTGGCTGGTAATAACTCTATGTGATGAACACTAGATAAACTTAGAGTACAGGCAGGCCTTTTCAATTTGGAAAGTGCAAACCAATTTTTTCCAACTGTTCTACAAATTCAATACAGCAAAAAATTGTCACTTCGGATACCGATATTTTATAGAGCACTGTATGGTAATTGAAGACTAGAAGCAAAAATTGTTGAGACAAGTTAAATAGTGAATTGGCTAATGTTATGGAAGTGAACAATGTAAGATTTGTGCGAATTGAAACATTTAGAACATGCCTCACAGAACCGGGGAAAAAGCATGATCTGATGAAATACTTGTTCCTTAAGTTTCATTTCCTGGAAATCTGTTTCCAACACCCCTGCATAGATGGCTTGGCTAAAATTGCTCAAAAATGTGCACGAGACGTTTTGGAAATTTAATGTGACATTAGAAAAAATAAGGTTAAATTTGTTGCAGGTTCAGGCAAACACAATGTTATTGCTTGAAATCATATTTTAAATGACATTTAAGGTTTGAAAACATTTAGTTTGGTTAATAAATTTAAAAATTTTTAGTAGCTTCATACTAATATAACATAATAGTGTCAGGTATTGCAATTACAAACTAAATTGTTGGATAGTTTGGGAAAGCATTTTTCTTTTTGTTGAAAAGAAAATGAATCAATTTATTAGTTCAACGGATATACCTAAATATCCAAACTAAAGCTTTCTAGAATTTATGCCACTTAAAATATATTAGAAAGTGCCTCTATGTGATGAACACTAGATAAACTTAGAGTACAGGCAGGCCTTTTCAATTTGAAAAGTGCAAACCTATTTTTTCCAACTGTTCTACAAATTCAATACAGCAAAAAATTGTCACTTCGGATACCGATATTTTATAGAGTACTGCATGGTAATTGAAGACTAGAAACAAAAATTGTTGAGACAAGTTAAATAGTAAATTGGTAATGTTATGGAAGAGAACAATTTAAGATTTGTGCGAATTGAAACATTTAGAACATGCCTCACAGAATCGGGGACAAAGCTTGATCTGATGAAATACTTGTTTCTTAAGTTTCATTTCCTGGAAATCTGTTTCCAACACCCCTGCATAGATGGCTTGGCTAAAATTGCTCAAAAATATGCACGAGACGTTTTGGAAATTTAATGTGACACTTGAAAAAATAAGGTTAAATTTGTTGCAAGTTCAGGCAAACACAATGTTATTCCTTGAAATCATATTTTAAATGACATTTAAGGTTCGAAAACATTTAGTTTGGTTAATAAATTTATAAATTTTTAGTAGCTTCATACTAATATAACATAATAGTGTCAGGTATTGCAATTAAAAACTATATTGTTGGATAGTTTGGGAAAGGATTTTTCTTTTTGTTGAAAACAAAATGAATCAATTTATTTGTTCCACGGATATACCTAAATATCCAAACTAAAGCTTTCTAGAATTTATGCCACTTAAAATATATTAGAAAGTGCGTGCTGGTAATAGTTCAATTGGTGTTGAAAAATTGAACCAAAAAGAAAAGCCACTTGAATAAGAATAGATACGCGTAAAATAGGTCAAATATATGTAATTGAAAATTGTTGTATACAGTATATACACATGCATTTTTATATCCAAGGAGAACTTAAGGTTTTGTGGAAATGCAGTTTGATAATAATATATACAATATATATATATATATATATATATATAGATTATACTTTTCATAAGTACATTTATTAGGAAAGTAGGGAAGCAAATTCATCGACAGTACAATTGCTGACGAAATTTTATATCGACATTGAATTAAATTCTACGAAAATGGCATTAGAATTATTGCGTAAAAAATAAAACTAAATGAGTTTTATCGCAAAATTATTTGAAATTCATTATTTATTTATGAAGAATTTTTCAATTTTCCAAGTTTTTATTGAGCTTGAAAATGGAGGACATTTACTTTACATCCAATGTCGTGAGGAAAACAGCAATTTCCGTTGAAAAACAGATAATTATAAATTCACAAACAAGTCGTTGCAATCATTTCATTTACGAATTACCGCCAAATCCGTATGTATTATGTCATTAAAGTACTATGAAGATATAATCATACTATTAAGATTTATAATTTACATCAAGTTATGCCTCTGGCCTCTGCAAAGCTTCGATATATGATTCTGCATGAAATGTAATTCAATTCAGTAAACAAATCAATTTAAGAATTCTCAAATCGAATCGGCGATCATTGTGATCAATTATTAGTATTAAACATTAAACATAAACAAAATGCAGAGTCTTCTGGTTTCAAAGTTTCGAATTTTGTTTCTTGGTATATACATATTTCCTTCTGGAATTTGATAATTCGAGTGGAATTTGAAAAACGAGATTAGAGGGCTAAGGCAAAATGAATTTAGTAAAATCCTAAGATCAGTTCGGTTCAACCCAGACTTGTCAGCGAGCCGAGCCGAGCTTGAGCACTTCATTGGATATGCAACGAGCCAAGCAAATTTATAGTTCCGATTGTTCATTTGATTATGCAGACTTTTCATATTTTCATTCAATATATCCTTCTTATAATCTATGTGGTGAGCCGAGCTTAGAAATTTCGCTTGTTGAAAAGTTTGGTTCAACCTGTTTGCCCATACAGTTAAAATATTCGTACTAGTGTAATCAGATGCTAATTTCTGAATTTGAATGTGAATTCGAAAATACTGTATATTCAAATTAGATTTTACTGTTCATTGGACTCACATAATTGATTCTTTGGTAGTTAATTAAATTATAGTTTCTTTTTACTATAAAAAATTTCATGGTTTTTTACAAAATAAGAATAAATTATAGAAATCAACCAGCGCTTAGCCGTGAATTACAATGATTTTAATTAGTTGTAACAGTCTAGACCAACTAGAAGGCTTTATAGAATACTTTGTGAATGTGGAAAAACAATATTCAAAATAAGAAAAATGCTTAATCTTAATGATAATGAAAATATATTACTAATCGATTTTCATACCATTCATTAGACAGAGAGTTGGCAACCGTGACAGCAATAAGGTCTAATAGGAACTGGAATCTGGGATTACCTATTCTTCAATGGGACCATAAGATTTTATGGAAATCGTATAGGACAGGAATGGATCACATCCAATAGGGCTAAGTGGGCCTCTATAACCAACAAAATTTTGACCCGCAAAACCCTCAATTCTAAAACTCCTAAATTGTTAACCATATTGCAAAATATTTAAAAATTTTTGAAAAGGACTGCAAATTGTCCAGGAATATTCGGTGCAGGATCGCACATTTAAATAGCGCCGCCAATTGAATAATTCAGAAGAACCTTTGACTTCAAAATGCAAGCGTAAATACGCTTAATATTAAAATTCAGAATAATATTTAAAAAATCAATTAAAATCATACTTAAGTACTAGTGTTAGATAAGTCTGTATAGATATGCAGCTATATCGAAGTACAATACACTCATTATATTCTTAATTCATAAAGAATGCTTTGAAACTTAATGAATTGCTTTAAAGAAAATCTAATAAAGCAATGGCTTTGTGTATCAACATTTCTCATTTCTAATTTCATTAGCAATGGATAGAGCATGGTTTACAAAATATTCATTAATTTTCAATTGAAAATTTTCAATTGTTTAGGAAATCTTTGACCTTCAATTCATTCAAACGTTAATATCCAAATATTTTTAACGATAATAATACGAAAATAATTCTGCTAATCAAATTATGAAATCCTACAATAGTAGTAAGCGAACATATAGTGAGATGATATGGATGCTTGGGTACACACAATTTGGTAGGAGCGTACTGGCTTCCTTCAAATACAAAATGGTCTTTTCGACAAAGTGAATAGTGAGAAATCTTGCAAAAAATAGCTAACTGATTAAAACACCATCAACTAAGAAAAATTATTTACCTGTTATAGAGATGTGCAGTAGGTTTTAGAGTTTAAATTAGTTTCATTTCTAACATAGTTGAAAATAGGAATGTAGCTAAAATTATTAGCTTATGAATTGATTTTGGCATTGGAATATAAATACAATTTTGAAATGAATGTTTCTCATTGCTAAATTTAATCTTTAGAAATTACCTCTCCATTGTTGTCAGAAGGCAGATAAACAATTCTTTTGTTAATTAGGTGACAGAATACAGTAAGAAACAGAGCTAAATTCCATTTATTAGACATTTTTGCAACCATATTAAAGAGTTTAGTTAATTGTACCTTTCCAAACAGACAACTAGTTCAAAATTCACTTCAATAAATTTAACACATACAAATACAGGCCACTTTCATTAAATCAAACAAATTTTTTAAGCTAAAATATACCATCCACTCTAGTTTTATTTCTTGTTATAGAAACACCTATTTAGATTAGCTGACTAATTTTTTATTAAAAATTGAAAATTTACATTATAATTAAGCGGAGACACAAAATCACACAATCAAATAAATTAGCTGCGATTGCGTCAAGATAATTAAGAAGTCAAGCAAAATTCCACAATTCTATTCAATTGATTTCTTATAAAATTACCGGAACTAATTTCCCCAAAACAAAAATCATCAATTTAACAATGGCGAAGCATGGCGATTTCCCCTGACTTAGGAAACTAAATCGGTACATGCATGCATAATTTATGTCTAAAATTGTGCCAGAGGCAATAAACAATGTACTCATATATTGAGCCGTAGCAAATTTACAATTCGAATAATCAGGTTATTTGGGAATTTTCGGACTATGCTACATTGCGGTCGTAATATATTGTCAATTCATAAACAGCGCTCTTCTTGTAATAATATTAAGAAATCAGGCAATGAAGGCTGGGGAGGGATGTTCAAACCTTTCCCATACACTTAATATAATTTTGCTATATTGAAATTACATGTTATATTTTAACGTACTCAAGTCTAATAATAAATGGATGGTTCCTCAAAGTCAAGATATATTAGGATTTGAGATATATTATACAAGGCTATACCTGGAAATTTAATAGTTCTCATAGAAAAAAGATAATGAAATAAACACAGAAAACACAAAAGATGAGAATTTGATAAGCTTATCCAAAAGTTATGATTAATTTATAGGAAATAAAGCGAAACGCACTAACAAATCCAAAAATTGGGAAATGCTAAACGCAAAAAGAGAACTTATGAAAATAGTGGTTAGGTTAAGACTCATATTGGGCAATGAGACTCTCTAAAAGTTCTCAAATTTTTGCATATGCACAAAGAAACAAAAGCGAAC
>CABFPE010000045.1:367332-392510 GCA_900660155.1 Hofstenia miamia
TATATATATATATATATATATATATGCACACTTATTGGTCCCGCTTTTGTGCAAATTAAAATATTCCCATGACTTCGTTTCTACATATAAATGATTGAGATTTTGTAGGATAGTTGCTCAATATAAACAATGCCTCAATTCTAAATATATAAGTTGGCATGAATACTGCAGGAGTAATGGTAAAAAATAAAAAACCATGTGCATCCGGAGATTACGAACCGTAAATTTGGGAATAGCAATAATAATTATATATATATAATATATTATATATATAATATATTATATATATAAGGTCAGTTGATTCCATGGGGCCTGAGACAACCAATATAAGGGTCTCAGGCTCAGGCACTCATCCTATGTAAACAAAATATCTTGCTTTTGAAATTTATGTCATCGTCGCTCTATGGAGAATTGCAAATTAGGAAATGCAACGCAAAAAACAAAAATTTACAATAGTGGTCGTTTTTACAATTGTAAAATGTTAAAAGACTGTTCTTCTTTGTCAATGAGAAACAAACCGTTCAATGACTATCAAATGACATTTTCTATCCAAATTTTTTCAATAGTAAACATTGGGAGATATGAAATTTTTTTTGTGACATTGTTGAGCAACTGAATTGCTTAGCAATAACTATTTTACAAATTCATGTTCTGAGGTTGGTACAGAAACAGGTAGTACTAGTGTACAGAATGTACTAATGGCAGTTGCAACTTTTTAATATAAGGACAGCAGCTAACACTCTTAATAAAATTAAGAATCACTAGGATTCTAAAGATTCGCTTCTCAAATTAATTGCAAAATAGACTTTGGTTAAAGATTTAAGTGCTTGCATCTCATGAAGACGATCTTCAAACGAAGAAATGTCTTCCGTGATGAATCCATCTAAGAATGCTTTGGCACTAAGTTGTCCAAAAATGGTAAAGTAGAAGCTTAGTAGGCCTTTCCATGCCGCAAGAAAATATTTTGTTCCAGTGTTTCGAAGCAATAATCTTAAGTTTGTTCGTTCCAGTAACTAAAAGTATTTTCCAATTGTACAATTTTTGGCAACCAGGCGTGCTTCGATTACAAATTCATCAAAGGAGTGTCACAATTTGACAAGGTCATTAAGTATATTACTCACATTGTGTAAGTCAACTGTCAAGTCTACAGTTTTCAAAAGCATATTGCGTTGATCTTTAGAATCATCTGCCACAAAAATATTACAACATCATTGAAGCTCAATAATCAAATGGCTTTGCACGATTTCGAATTCCATAAAGAATTCAGAGCGGTTGCATTCGCAAGTTTTCACGCAATAACTCAATTTTCGCCTAAATTTGCTGAAAAACCTACTTTCGTTGGCTACTGGGAATTTTACGTACAATTTCTACGGATTTCGTATCAAAGCTCGTTCAAACTACGGTTGACATTCTGATGCAATTTCAGCAATGGAATAAGCTCGTAAAAAACATCAGCGTTATCACAAGTGCGAAAAAGGCACTTATATTTAAGTAAAATTGCTACAATTTTTGCAAAAATCGGGAATTTAAAATTTGCGTAAGTTTAATTACTAGAAAGAAATTGACCTTGTATTACTATATATTTTGATAAAATAATCTCAAAATCAAAGGAGAGAAATTTAAAAATAATTGTTTTTAAAACAAAAGAAATCCAGTAGTTATTGCGAAATAGAACAAAGGATGAAAGACTAAATAGAACAAAAAAGCCTAAGTCTAGACGGAAATGAAATCGAGGTAGTGAAATTTTTCCAAATACTTGGTATTATTTAGTGATGATGACTTAGGTTGACAATCAAATGTAAACTACATAATTTGAACTGTTAATTTACAAAATATGGAAATTATTCTTCTTTGCATCAAGCCGAGCCTCTGATTGTTTTTACTACTGATTAACAACCTACTATCTAAAAATCCGAATAGATTGAAATTTGTATATGGCACCACGGCCTAGGAAATCCTCAGCAAAAAATGAAGCAAGCAAAGCACATGGGATTCTAGTAGAAGTATCCGAGTGGAGCAAATCTCTACACTAGTAAATATCAAGAATGAATAAAATTATATTTCCAACGTGAATTATGAAGAAGCCTGCCAGCAATTTTGCCCTGCTACATTAGAACACCGTCATAAACTATGTGCAATAATCCATGGTAACGCCTGCAATACAGTAAATGTATATATATATATATATATATATATATATATATATATATAGTGACTATTTCATAATTATTTAGTTATTCAATGTGATATTGTGATTACATAATCACGAAAAGTTTCGGCGCTAAGAATTTTCACCGCAAAATTTGTCTGAAAATTTTTCCGTAGAAATTTTTCAAAATTACATGTTCGAAACTTTTTAGCATCGAAGCATTGAGAAACGTGTTTTTTCACAAAAGCTGAAAAAAATTATTTTTAATCAATACAAATGACATTAACCTCGTCATCAAAGAGAAAATCTTCCACCTCTCCATCTTCTAACACAGATTCAGCCTGAATTTCATCAAGTTTTTTTATGTCCGACCCTTGCTTGTCGTCACCATTTCTTATATGATAATGTCTATTATAATATATTTGAATGCATTTAAAATCTCTCTCTTGTCATCACAAATTTTTAACTCCACAGATAACAATCTCCAAACGACCCTTTAGTATTGGATATAAAAGTGCGTTTATAACTTTCGACAATTATGTCATTACATGCAAGGTGGTTCTTAGGATCAGGAGTGATAATGGGTCATGTCGTTCATTAAATGGGGTTGACATCAATTCCTGATTACATGTACAAGATTTATTGCTGCATTGAAATATTGAACGGTGTGTTAAATGTAACTGTTTTGTTGCATGACAATTAAAGCATAGCAAAAATTTAATTTTCCCACAAGCTGGCTAGAAATGTGTGAAAACACATATATTTTTGTAAATTTGGCCACATGTCTATTTCAATCCAAATATCAATTGAGAATAATCTAAGCTGACTTGTACTCCCTTTTTTCAGATTTTAGCTGCTATGTCAAACTTTTGTCATGATAAAAGATCGATATCTGTTTGATTGCAAGCTAGTTTTATAAATGATTAAGGACCGCTCTGGAAATGTTCGGTTTTTTAATATTATATTATGTTCTACTATTTTATTAAATTCATTTTGATATGTCTAGTTTTCGAATTTTTCTTAAGGAGGCATATCAAATATTTTTAAAGAAGCAATTCCTTCAACGGACCCAATTGAGCAAATCGAGTACTGGCGGGCCAAAATTAGGAAGACGGGTCGGGCCCAAAAAGTTTGACCTATTTACAGACCTGCTTAGGATTGTATGATCATCTGACAAACTCTTGTGATACGATAATAAAGGCCGAAATTTCGAAAATCTGTCCAAAAATTTTTTGCCGAAGTTTTTGTCAGAAACTTTCTTCGCTGAAACATTTCGGGATTAATGTACCTCGAAAAAAAGAGAATATTTTTGAAATCACGATATCGTCATTATCGCAGTTAAGAATCAAAAGTCAAATATATTGTAGTGATGAAAACAATTTTCACGGAAGTGGGCTAGCAATCATTCTCCTGATATCATGATCATGATGTTTTTAGTCGATGTTGGATTGCTTACAATTCAAATTACATAGATGTAAGATTAGTAGTATACTTTCTAATCTTCTATTCTTCTAGCATATGAATAGTGTAATTATAAAACAGTCTCCCAGTTAAAACAGGCCGATTGCTCTAGCCATAAATAAATTCTTACAAATAATAAACGGATATTGCAAATTATAATGAAAACAATTAGTTGCGAGGGAAAGTTTAATTTCGTGCTTGAATTTCCACACGGTGTTCATCCAAAAAAATCATTGCTTGAGGAAAAAATTGCATTGATATGCTAATAGACTGATATTCATTAGATTATAAATCTGTAATATAGTCAAACATTAAAACAGGATTAAATGTAAATTGTAAACATCAAGCATTCATTGGAATTAGAAAAAACTAAAATAAACCCACATTCACTGGAACCTGGATGTACTTGTGAAATTAAAGCCACTTAAACCTTATTGTAAATTTTTAACTCAATCGAATGTTTGTCAATGTTCGATACACAAATTTAAAAAATAATAATTCATTGGTACTACGATAGTGCCAACCATAGTGATAATCGTCATACAACATTTAATGAAAAATTTCGGCGATATTAAGTGAAGTGGTGCTAAAAATAATTGCAATTTCACTATTCGAGACTGCCTTCTTATGAAATGAATTGAATGCTTTCAGAAATAATGATTTTGTCTTATTGTGTTTTCCATAATTATATTTAGAAGTCGATTTTAAATATATCCAACGAATATTATTTATGATATTTACTAATTGCCAATATATTATAAATTGGTATTGAAATCAGTACAAAATAATTTCACTAAACTTCAGTTTTCTTTAAAATCAAAAAGTATGTGTAGTTATATTGTTTTATGTGAATACAAGAGCACCAACATAAAACATACTTTTAAAGTTTGTGATGCACCTGAGTCAAAGGCTTTCATGAAAAGATATGGATGGATGTTGAACCACGCTTAGAACATTATTTTTATAATGTATCGTTCCATATTATTGAATTTACAACCTCTTTCCCACCTTGAAGTAAGTAAATCTTGTCTAAGTACACCTTTACGACTATTTGGTTGACTTTTGTTCCAAGAAGGATTTGGAACTTTTCCGTAAAAACATATTTTTCTTTAAAACAACCGTTTTCTAAAAAAATCCCAAGAATTTTGAACCATCTGGCTGTGGCGTGGTGAAGCATGAAGCATAGACTAAACTTAGTTATTTGAAATAAGAATATTTTAAGAAAAAACTATATTCATTATTCCATTTGAAACCCTAGGTTGATAAAACATTTGAATTATTTTAAATAAGTGGCAATAAATAGTCAATAATAATTAGTTGGAGGGAAGACTCGCAATTCATAACGCCTCCTTCTCCAACAGAGAAAGTTAATAACAAAGTACTGAAGAACGAAATAAATCACAAAATAAACGCATTTTTTTAATACACCACATGAAAAAATTGATATTATTTTAGAAGTACGTGAAACACCATCATTCAATTGCAATTTAGCAATCAAACAGTATTGACTTAAACCGTGTGGGACTGAACTACATCGTTAAAATGTTTGAAGGAGTGTTAAAAGAGATTTTGTTTAATCCCACCAGTGCGATTAGTTGAACCGCTATTAAATTTTAAACGTTACTTTATTCTTAATAATGAAATCAAAGAGGTGACAATCGGTCAATCAATTTCTGTGAAATCTACTCACACTAAATTCATCATTCCGTAAATCGCAATGATTTCTATACTGAGAAGATAGAAATTTAGGATTAGTCCATTTTAATAAATCAACGCCGGTGGCGTCAAACATTGGCTGGAATGAGTGGGAAATAACAAAAAACAAACACGGGCTTAATTTGCGCGCATAGACGTTGGGCATTGTTAAGGAGAGCATTAGAGTCAAACAACTCATAAATTTAATTAAATATAACAATATGGATAAGGAATAGTTTTAATTAAATTTCGCCTTTGCAAATTATCAATGTTAATTTTAATTCAAATTTTACAATTTTACTTTCTTCATAATCTCAAACTTTTATTGTTACAACTCTTCCCGAACATAATGCCTTAAAGTAACAATTTTTCGAATCAAATTCGTTATACTGTGATTTAGGATTAATTTAGAAATTCCGCCAAATTATTCGTGTAGTAGAATGTTAATTTCGAATGGAAAATCTCATTTTATATACAAAGTTTACATTATTGTATTAACAGCATTATGCCTTCTATGAAATGGAACGCGCCTGTTTTTGTAGTCATCGCTGTTCAAAAAGTGTAATAAATGTCAATCTAAGAAATGTAAAATAATTCCAAAGCTATTTATAAGCATCATATTTCAATGAAAGATTCAATATTAGCAGAGCTAAAAGACATTTACGTTTAGGTAAAACAGTTTACTCAAGAATGTGAAACTGAGACTTATAATTACTTGTTTAAATGAAAAACTACGTAAACACGAGGCATCACCGTTGTAATAAGTCCAGCGAGCTGGAAGTGGTCGGCCCAGTCTAGTACAGCCCTCAAACATTGCGGTTCTGTCGATCCGAGGTTTTCCTAAGACTAAGTAATTTATCATTTTTTTTGTTAAATACAATGTATTTCCAAATTTATAAGTACAATGCTATTCATGGATACATATTTATATTGGAAAATGTACAATAAATAATGTATAATAAAAAAATAACAAACATTTTGAAATCATAATACAATATTGATTATAAAAGTGCCCCTGAGGAGGAGCATGGACAAGAAAGTGCTAAATCGTAAACGGTCCTATCCTGATACATTCGGTCCATTTTGGTCTCGGTAGAGGAAAGGCGGATCACTTCCAGCTCTAGTTAGTCTGCCATTTTCTTAGGAAACTATTTCTATGTAATATTCACTTCTCTAATGCCCTATAATCAGGGATAGGGAAAATACTGGAACCAGCACTATTCGAAATACATTGAAAACAGGAAATATTCAAGAGAAATAATATATTTTGCAAATATTAACATTAAAAATTGTGGGACTATAGTTCATTTTTAGAACAAATTTTCCACTTATTTTTTTTTAAATTTGTGTTACACATATTTCCGTGCTTTGCTAGTTTTTAAATTATAGAAAAGTAGACCAAACAAATAGTTGGCCAAAGGTTTCCTGCTTCGAAATTCACACGTAGATTATACTAGAAAGTATTGCGCCTGCTGAAAGCTGTTTCAACTGCTGCGTTCTTTTACTAAAATCCCATTTATATAATGAAGTCAACACAGGTAACTATTTCATCCAGAACTTGATAATATTGTAAAGGTAACAATCCCCTGGATAATAGAGCCATTTTTCCTTATAGAGGAAACTTTCATTCAGACAAGAAATCCATTCAACTAATGCTTTGATAAATAAGACTAAAAATCTCGTAAATAGAACCCATATTTGCAAAAATTGTTCGGAAAATTAAGCAAAATATGTCTTTTGCCTCACTTAATAAAATCAAGTTTTCTGTCTCCGTTTTTTTCAAAGTTGCTGGTTTTATATCTCCAAATCTCTGCGATTTGCTTTGCTACTTCAATCAAACACTAGCTTTTCAAAATTAGGTTCCACGTTTTTAGGAAATTCTCAAACAAGAGCTAGCTAGTTATAATTATTAATTCAGCGAAATATTGCCACCGGTTGTGTACCTTGAAATAATGGTCTTACATAAGTACGGGCATGACAAAATAAATTTCATGAACAGAAAAAAATAGTCCAAAAGCCAAAAAATGTCAATGGAAAAAGTTATTATTGAATTAACATTGCACTGCATTTTTAAATCATACTGTAATGGGCTGTAAACTAAATTATTAAAAATTAATTTATACTAATTCTCAAAAAACGCATTGCCAAACTTCTTCAAGGCATGCATGCCATTCTGTCGCGGCGCCAGAGCGGGTGAATTATGGTGGCACTAAAACATGGAGGAAAGCAAATAACTTTTAAAGAAAGATTTTATTGAAGGGTGCAATAATTATAACAATAAAGACAACAGTAAAATGTACGTGCAATGCAATTTCGTCTTTATAAACATGCTATGAAGGGATCAGAGGGGCATTGGGGATCTAAGCCAGCGGACATGTATTATGCTTGTTCTAATAAAAATGCATGGACTACTAAATTTATATTTAACATGTAAAAATGTTTGTTTTGATGATGGATTTTTCACCGCTTAAAAATTAAAAAAATAATATACTAAAGATTCAGGAAATGACTTTTCTTATTGCAAAATTCTATCTTGAAGATAAAGATCTCAACTTATCCAAATCAATTGGATTTTATCAGGTATGCAATCTGTTACATCTAGAGTAACGGAAGGAAGTGATTTATTACTTTCTTATACTTTATTATAATTTAGTGAACTTTATTTTACGCTTCCTTTTTATTTTAAATTATGAAGTATTTCTTCCATTAATTGTATTCAATCGGATATTAATCACATTAGAAATGAGACATTTAATAATAAATTAAATTTTCAATTTGAAAATGCAAAGCGACCTTTGCTAAAAGAAATGTCTACAGTAGAAAATATAGACGATTTTGGAGAGTTGTATCATATATGAACATTAAGAGATGGAAGTTTGACACATTTTTGCAAACTGCCTTACCCCGCTCCACACACTTTGTGCACTGCCCGTATTCACGAGTTTTCCTCTGTCCAACGCTTTATATTTTATCCATCAAATTGCCCCATCCAAAAAATATGCTCCAAGAATTATTGTCCCATATTTGGTTTATGACAATTTTCAAATAACTACTCTTTCGTTGCCAAATATTTGTAATCCCTTACTGAGAAGATACAAAATATTTTCTATTGCTAACTTTGATGTATTAAAAATCACCTTAAAATCTCCAAAATTGGGAAATTTTTTGTTGTTTTTCGCAATTCAAGAATATTTCTGCCCCACTTTGCCACATGGGTACCAACTTTAAAAAAACCTTGCCACACATACCCCATGGATCGACATGTACCATTTCCATTTCTGCTCACATTCGCAAATTAAGAGGTCAGTGCTAAAAGTACTAAGTCACATTTTTGAAAAATTTAGAATAAGACCATCAATATAAACCACTTCTGTAGTAAATATTCTCAATTCACATTGTTTTGAGCAAGAAGTACATTTGTACAAAATCAGCCAATCAAACTGGCCCTAACAATTAGTTGCGTTATCACAATAATCATGGCTACCAACAATGAAATTGAAATGAATTCACAAGAACAATGCAAATCAGCTAAAAAATGAGGGAAAAAGCTTCTAGCTGAAAAAAGAATATTATTAAAACATTGAAAAAAGGTGGATAATTCTTATAAATGCTATTTTTTCTAACTGATTTGGTAACTAACTAATCTAAATCTAAAAATTCGCCAGCGATTATTTGGATATCCAGTTTTGTTCTGAAAGGCTGTCTCTTGTACATAGATGGCTTTTTTCGTTAAAGACTTTGTATAACTAAACAGTCAGAATTTTGCGAAATTTGGTTGGATTTCAGCATTTTGGAGAGACCCCTTAGCTCTATCTTACAAAATAAAAATAGATTATCAATTATTAAAAACCCGGGTAATTAGTGAATTTCTATTCGACTATTCCAACAAACGCATTTCAGAGCCATATTGCCCTGCGACTACTGACCTTATGGACTAGCTTGATATATTAAAATATACGCGCTGACTAGCTCCATGAGAAACTATTTTGTTTTTTTAATTTATCAAAACTGGATCCACTACAAATGTCCAAAAGAAAATGCAAAAATTCACACTTTTACTTAAGTCAACTAAATAAGGATAGACCATCTTTGGAAACTTATCTCGCAATGAGTTTTTATGCTATCAACACAGTATATATATATTTTTTTCATTTATTAGATACAAATTTAAAATCCGAGATAGAAAACTTCATTTTTTAAAAACAAATTTGATACTTAAATATAAATTTTGAAATGTATTTTTCATTGAAATTGGAAACTAGATTGGATTACAAATTTTAATTATATAAAAGCAATATTAAATAAATTAACACCCTATTACTTATATGCCAAATGTATGGTTCTATAAAAGTGTTTGTATTAGTGATTATAATAATCACGAACCTTATGAAAACTAAGTTAATTTTTGCATTGTTATTTGCTTATAGTGCAATTTATATGAGATTTTTTGATTGAAGACATCCCAAATTATATTAGTATCAATAAATTTTGGCGGTGTTTGCAGCAACTAAGGTATTCTCTGTGTTTCTTCTACTTTCCCATTTGCAAGTTTATACAAACAAATATCTTTGGTTGCTTTACAATTTTATCTTTATGTGAGGGCTAACATGAATTCCATTTTCAGATTTGAAATATTCGTCACCAATTTTATAAGTTGTTGAAAAGAATAACGCGGAACTTGTTGTATGAACAATGAAATTTAATTACGAAATTTAATCGGGCCGATTAAATCGTGTAGTTAAGACAGGCCTCAAAAGAAACTTTAAAAGGCTTGCTTCACTTGCATGTTGAGGCTTTCCACAAATAGAATGTACGTTAGATTGAAGATAAGCTAGACATTTTTAACTTGACAGTTAAAATAGCAAGATTAGTTGCTTTCTTAGTAGTATTATGGAAAGGATAGATTTTCAATGGCAACTCTCATTTAAATGAGTGGGGTAACAATTTATCTACTGCTCACTAAAATAAATCCAGTAAATATATATTTTCCTACTTATGTTATAATTTTGCATGTTTTTACAGCTTGCTTAATTCCTTGCAACTTCAATTCAGTGTTGTCACTTTTTTATTCTTAATCATACTTTATCTTTCAGTGTTTCTTTCATTGGAAATTGTTCTTACTAATGTGTTTGGTTGCAAAATGACAAAGACTGCACTTTTAACTTGTCAGTTCAATGTGCTTGCAAATTTAAAAAAAAAGTGAATTCGCAATTTGCATTATGAGAATTTTGAAAATTTGTATTTTATAGCAAATATTAATAAGTAAAGCTTATGCAAATTTTCAAAGAGCTACAATAAAATTGATAAAATAGACTTAAATTGAATTCCATTTTCTTATTAATTTTGGATAAAGTAAATTCACATGCTCAAATATTTGCTTTTTAAATAATTTTGCAAAAAGATTTTGTTTATCTGAATATTTTTATTGTTTATAGTCACAGTTTGACTCTGAAAATGACGAATCTGTGATTTGCTTTTTGCTTCAAACATTTTTAAGCTACACGGTGTTTATAAATTTTGCTTATTGCTTAGGCCTATATATATTCATTGAAATTAAGCCGATGGTTGCATGTGTATTGGCATATAGATTATACATATATACAAGCTGATTAAGAATTTAATAAGCTACATATAGTACATATTAAAAAGTATTAACAGAATAACAGAGGGTTAGTACTCATAAAACATCAAGATTATAATGCTTCTCAATGCACACATCTTTTAAGTAGACAGATGCAAATAATTTACTTTATTCGAATTGTTGTGATTCAGATAACGAAAGTACAAAATATGTTTACTCATAGTAAGAGAATACAGGTCTTAATTTGAAATAACGTTTACTAATTCACGGGATGGAAAACTTGATGTTTCCCTAGAGGACAGAAGAAATGCTTTTCTGTTTGAAGTCACTTTCATGATTACAAAGAAGAGACCAAACAGTCGCTTCTCATTGTCATCTCCCATGGACTATTGTATCTCTCCTGATGAGTTGAGGTAATACAATTTTATCAACTTTGCATCTCAACCATTTGTAACATCTTAACTAGTTATCAACCAAGTTCTAATAATGATGATATTTATGATTTTGAGAAACCCTTCAACAAAAAATCTAAATAATTTCCACGCAAAAATTTTGAAAAGTAATAATATACTTCAGTTAGCGTAGCAGCTCTAACATAAGCATGTCCAAGAAAATGCATCTCGATGCAACCCAAGAAATGATGTTGGTATTTCTCCAAAGAATGTGCAATTTACACTAAATTAGAGAAAATGTGCATATGTTGAACAAGCCATTACAATAATAAGGCCAGTATAACTTGTCGCGTTTTCAAGAAGAGTAAACGTGGAAACTGGAAGCAATGACTGTATGAACTTGGAAATTAAATATGAGAAAACAATCATATTTTGTATAATTTTTCTGAAGGTGGTCAATTTTGACCACTTCAGGCATTTCAGGGGTATCGGATTTTCAGGATTTCTAGTGTTAAATCATATCAATGCATCCGTTTCTATGAAATGATAAGTGAAAGCCTTGATATTCATGCGGAGTCATTTGTTAGCTTATGAAAGTGGCAATGTGCCTACTAGTTATTTTGAATGATAAGTCTCCCGACTTGAACTTTTGAGTGAATATTTAGTATTTAGCTTGACTTCATTTAAATTGCTTTCAAAACTTTTTTATAATTGTTGCCCAAAAATCAATTTGAATTAACTCATGCTAAAAATATTAGGAGAAATTTTCATTTTAATTCAGAACTCAAAAAACAAATTATGGATTAATATGGATCCCATTCGTTCAAACTTTAGTCAACGTAAATCAGAGCAAATCCTACAGTTTCTATTTTCGGAACTAGATAGGGAAACATTTTGGAGATATTTACTGCTCTTTCAATAGTATAAGAACAATTCCGTGTCAAAGTAGAGATGGAAGCCAATCGGTACTGACAACCGGACCTGATCTCTTCACCTTAATTTCATTTCACCGGTCAAAACCGGTCACTTTGAGAATCTGAATAGCTATATTTTCTTGCATGTATTAAATGACATAAGGCGCTATACATATTTCACAATCCATGCGGTCCTCTTTGATGCTAATTTAGCAGACAACAAATAATTTGTGTCCAAAGCGTAGAACTAATGTCAAATTTCTTGTGTGAATGAACTATTTGCTTGCATGGTACAGCATGCTCTAATCTATAATCTAAACTTAAATGCAGGAAAGTACTTTGCAGTGCACGTTCTTTCTTGGTAATGTAAAGACTCGTAAAAATGAAAAAATCAAACTATGTGTTTTCTATTTTGTGTCCCTAACAAAATAAAACTGTGGCTGTGCAGCTGATAGAAAGGTAAGGTATGCGAAGATCTAATTACTCTAATCATAATTTATGTAGGCTACGCAACTGACTGTTTCGTAATAAAATTACAAGTTGGCTTTATGTAAAACGAAATTAATCAATATGAGTTCCGCTAATTTACGTCAATTTTGTTGGAATAACCTCATTAACTACATTCATTTGTAAATAGATAAAAATGATTGTTCTGTATTTTTATTATATTAAAAATAGTTAGAGACGTATATGTTGAGTAATTGTTAGTAGTGAATACGCAGAAATAGTTGTTTAAAATTCATCAAACAGGATGCAATTCAAGTCATTCAGGAGTGAGGACAGGCTTAAGCTGTCCGAAAGGGTTGCCGCAGCACGTTAACTCTTGTGAAACACCCATATTGACTTGCATGTACATATATTATCCAATGACGTGGATGAATAAAACCGTTATGAGTGCAATTAAAGTAGCAATGTGATTTTGGGAATTTGATAAAAACAAAAAATTCCAAACTAGATGTGTAACACGACACCACATTTTCAAAGCAATTGCAAGAATAAGTGTAGAATATCTAGCGGAGGGTCTGATTGATGCATTAAATAATTTGCTCGCCAAAATGTGTGCCCTAATCACAGATGGCATTGGGTCATTGTTTGTCATCCAATGACCCAGTGATTTCCCAGCGAAACAACCACTGAAAGAAATAGTATAGTGTTCCGCTTAACCCAGTTATAGATCAGCAATTGCAAAGTAATGAAAGCATTTTCTGTGGATATAGTTTAAGTAAGTTAAACGATCTGCTACACAAAACTGCCAAATACTAGCTTTCTTTATGTTGATGTTTTTATAATTTGTTAAGTTTTGCTGAAATTAAGAACAAACATAAATATTACACAAATGCATGACACATTGACTTAGTTCTGCTCTTAGGACTCCTTAATAGAGGTTTCACTAAATAACCAGCTATTTTTCCTCTAAACTAAAGTCATCAAATGTAACTACTTGTCATTAAAAGGAAAATTCTTTGAAAGTTAGCTCCAATTATTCTACGTTTTTGCTACCAAGGGATGAGTCTAGCATCTAAGCAATAAGTGAATAATAGCCAGAGTTGAAAATGCACCGCTATCTCAGGACCAAGTTAAATGGCGGAGGCCAAGTCCAAGCCCAGATTTAAACATAAAAACGGTCGAAGCTCAGCCCAAAATATTTAAACCCCGCCCAACCCAAGTCCAGTCCCATATAAACATAATATATATACAATGAGAAAATTTAATAAAATTATTTCCCCACAATTTCAAAAAGTCAAATCTAAGACAATCTTCATTGTTTACAAACCTTTAAGGTTCAATGGCTTTCACTGTTATGGAATAAATTATTTTTTTAGAAGTTATTATTAAAGAAGCATGAGAAATGTTTTTCTTTTTGTAAATATTATCTTCTAATGCCCAACAGCGTTCCTGGAGTTACTCCCAAAATAGGTATTTTGAATTGGGATCTTTAAGCATTATGGAGATCATCTTCATTACATACACGTTTTCGAATACACAAATATTTGGTATTTTTAAAAAGATTTCTTAACATTTGAATATTTTCCACATGCTCCACTGCATACCAAATTTTAGAGTTAAAAGTGGACCGATGATTTAAACCAAGGCCCAGCTCAATACAGCTTAGGTCCAAACACTGCCCGGGCCCACCATATTTTACTGTTTTGCCACTGACACTTTTTAGTGTTATAAAAGCCGCACACAAGGAATTACATTGTGAGTTTAGCAGTTTGCATAATGCATTGATTTATTTATGCATATTCCTAATGTCTATCAACAATGCCTCTAAGAACCCTCTTTACAAAATTAATACATTAAAAATGTTATAACGCCTGACAAAATTTGCAAAGGTTAAGTTTTTAAGTTAATTTTCTTTTCTGATGTATTTCAAATACAATTTATAAAAATTGAAAGAGGACCGGATCGACGAATGCAGATTGTCGAAAGTTGATGATCATGAGACAAACATTTTTAAAGCCAAAAGTTCTAAAGGGGAGCAGTAAAATATAATACGTTCGGGTAATCTGGGAAAGAGTTGAACATGGAATAGTGGAGGAAGGCAAATAATCTGAGGAAAAGTTGGACATTAGTAAAAAAGTTAGGGAAGTCCGGCCCAGCCCACGAAATTTTACATTGCAATGTGTTGTAAAATCGAAGTTGCATTTTGAAATTTTACATTAGTATCATTTACTCTTCAAAATTCAATTAAAGTGTTTCAATTTCATTGTGTAGATTTAATAATAGGTTTCCAACATACCTAACTTTGGCCTAACAATCCTACAAGTTGAATAAATTTATGGCAAGGATCCTGAAATTCTCCAAATTGGTACTGAAGTTGTCAGAAATTTGTAAAATTAGTCTAAAAACACTAATTTGATAAAAATATTTAACAATTTGCAAGTCAGAAATGAGGCACTATAATGTGCTACCATATAAGGTGTGATGTGTAAATCAATCAATCAATGATATTTCCCATCAAGCTTTGTAAAGATGATTTATTTGACCTCTTGCATTAATTGATTTTCGCCATTTTTTGGTGTGATTCTCAGCTTAAAAAAAATTATTTTTCATTAAAATCTAATGAAAATTTCACTGCATATAGCTGTGAAAAATGGCTAAGACTTCAACTAATGACTTTTTGGATACCGCATCTCAGTAAATTTTTATTTTATGATTTTTAAGGCCTTAAAAACTCATTAATTGGAATTAAATTTCTTACCAAACATCCATGAAATTTGAGTGACTTGTAGTATGATATTTAAATCGTTCCAACTTTAAAAATTATTCCTTCGCTGCCACAAACTCTTTGCAATAAATAGATGCTATACTTAGATAAATGTTTACAATTTAATAACTAATAATTTATCTGAATAGCGTCAATAATTTCAAAAAAAATTATATACAAATCGACATACATTACAAAAAGTAACAAATCTTACAGGTTATTTATAAATTACTGTATATTCATTGTTATAAAATTTATATCCTAACCATGATGTACCACAAATATATTTTTGCTGAAGGAAGATTTTTAAATGCTTTTTAAAAGATTTCAATTTTTCAATGCGTTTAACTTTCTTAGGTAGCGAATTCCAGTTTCGAGTGGTGACATTGATGAAAGATTTCTTTAAAAATTTGTTTTATACTTACATGTAAAAAGTTTTGATCTTGAATTCTGTTTATGCGCAAATCCGAGAATTTAATTGTATTATAAGGCAGTAGATTTTTTACTAGCTTGAAAAATGTTAGCAGGGTATTCAAAATGACAGGTTGTTTAGGAAAGAGAATTGACCTAGAAATGTAATGTTTAGTTTTCGATGAATTTTTTGCTGAGATATTCAGTGCCCATTTTAATTAAATGTCAGGTTTTCTATAAAGCACATCACTTAGATCAGTAAATAAGTAAAATAAGTAAAAACAATTAAGGTGGTTCATGATAAAAGCACATGGTGATAACTGTTTAACTACTAGTGTCATACTTTTTATACCTTTACTATAGCTAATTTTCTAACTGTTATATTAATGTGAGTGTTGAACTTTAACTTTGATTCAATGGTTACGCCTAAGTACTTGAAAGTGTTTACAATACGTACATTAACACTATTTATTTTCAAAATCACTTTGGAAACATCGTAGTTATTTTTATTGGGCAGTAAAATACAAATTCCGTGTTAGCTTCATTAATTATCAACTTATGCATTGAAAAATATTTTGACAATTTGTTGCAATTGAATTCTATTGATTCCACTGCTAGGTGCATTGATGTATTACCGCTGAAGATGCAGTTGACATCGGCATATTGAATTAGATAACAATGTCCCACAATCCCATTGTTACCTCTCTCCCGTATTACCCAACGTATTATATTCTACTGCTCCACTTTAGAAATGGTTGCCTCAAGAATTTTCGCCACATGGATATCCACTTTCGACAAACTGCCGTCTTTCCTCTCTGGCATTGTTTTGAGTGCACTGAATAATGCACTGAATAATGAAATTTAATGAAAGAAAACGAACTCGATGGATTATAAGTAGTTTGCATTGCCAAGAAAATGGGTAACTACCCGTATTAAAAAATTAGCTAAACTTCAACTAACCCGGTAGAACAAACATAGTATTTGAACTATAACTGAACTTCTTTGGATGCCTAAAATAAACTAATATATTCCACAAAAAATTTAAAAATTGAATATAGCGGTGCATTGGAGCTGGAGCCCGGAACCAAGGAGCAGAACATTTTACTCTGAGCCGGCGCCTGATGTTTATAGAGCACCTCTAACTCCAAAGGTTTTATGAAAAGCTAGTTATATTAATTGATTTTTGTTCCACAAAGCTTTGGAGTTACAAAAAATGTACAAAAATTCGTGGAAGTTTAAAAAAATACGTTCAAATTTGAATGTTTGCAAATAATTCGCAAATATTTGTGATTATTTTGTAACGTAACTCGTAATGGAGCCGGAGTTGGAGCCATTGGTATCCAACAGATTATGAAATGGAGCTAAATTTTGATAGGAATGTGGACCTGTAGCAGCTTTATATTTGGCTCTAGTCGGCAGCCCTGGAATATACTAAGTGTAAACAAAACAAAATGCGTGTAATGTGCTGATGACAATAGATTCAAAGCTTAATTTCAAGTCGCAAATAAATACTATTATTAAAAAATGGCTGTAGGTATTAGAAAGATATCCCATGTTCACAACAGTTAAATCCAATTGCAGTAATTCAAATGTTTTATGCATTCGTTAGTAATTTAAACTATGCTAATATCTTATATACTAATGTACATAGCCTAATGATAAAAAGCTTCAACTAAAATGGGCATTAAATGTTTGTAATAAAAACTCTTCTAAAACAAAAGAATATATTACTAAATCTATTCTTTTTCCACGAGATAATTATTTACAATATTTATTTGTTTATTTATTTATTAGAAAAGTTAGTGCTTTCTACAATATAGAGAAAAAGTGTACAAAAAGCCACTATTAAGTACTAAATGAATTGTTTCTATTTATTTGTTGCAGAGGTAATGATAGTGATATTTCTTGGTTATTATAATAGTTCATTTTATATTGATAATAGAAGAATGATGTACTTAGTTATTTGTATTTATTGAAGTAATTCTTTGACTGATAAGATAATTCTTTGTTGGAGCATTCTTGATAAAATTAGTCACTTTCTTTTTTTCAGATCGAGCATCTTTATTTAATTTATTCCATAACTTTACTGCAATATTTATGAATAAATTCTTCATAATTTTGCTACTAAATTTCTTGCATTGAAATGTACCGCGTCTAATATATATTAAGATGTTATCTTTCATTTTATAAAATATTTCCAAGATCTTTTGTTGCATGATATCATCTGGATATAATAACATATAATTTTTTTATTATTTATTTTTTCAAATTTCCACCCTAAGACGAGATATCATTCTCATTTTCGACAGAATGTCTGAAGCAAAATAAACGATCAAAAAACTATTCACGTGTTAAATATAATAAAATATCATGAGTCAATCCTTTATTAATACTGCAATTTATACCTGGAATATATATCCAAAAGAAATGAAAATAACAGACAACCTTAAAAAATTCAAGAAAGAATTAAAATCATTAATTCTCAAACATAACTTTATATCGGGTAGATCATGAATAGGATTTAAATTTTATAATAACGACTATACAATACATCGAACCAGTGTTTTTTTTCATTTTTGTTATTTATTTTTTATTATACTTAGTAGTTATTGTAAAAAAATTCCAATGAATATAGATTATCTCATCGAATGAAGCTCTCTAATTTTCAGTAGCATTTAATATTGCATCAGTTGAGACATTTTGGCGAAATCCGAATTGAGCATTTGATAATAAATGTTCAGTTAGATTATGTAGAACTCTTTTGAATATTTTTCTTATTGGAGAAGTAAATGAAATAGAAGAATAATATTGTCAATGTGAACAATTACATTTTATACATTCATTAAAGATTGCTTCAATTTTGTTCTTTTATCACATTACAGTTCGTGATTTCATGTATTAGTTTCAGCTTTGATTTGTAATTTGGCAGATGTGAGCCCTCATTTTTGTGAATTCGTTAATTGTCAGAAGCCTTTCCAAATTTTGTATGCAGCAAAATTGCTGTGAGTATGGTAATTCATAAAATTTTTCATGCGGTATTTTAGTTACAAAAATCTTTACAATCATAAGAGTCTTCTGTTGCTCTGAATACTATATATATATATATATATATATATACTATCATGGTGCACTGCTTCTGAATGTTCCTTCATGGGGAAAATGTTACAAAGTGAAAAATCAATTATAAATACTAGAGCCATCAAAAAATGGTCGGAATTAGATGTAGTATGGTGAGGAAAACCCAATTGCAGCTATCTTTCTCAACACTGAGCGATTTTTTAGACTTCAATGTTCTGTGGGCGATTTTTCTCTATTCTTCATTTTCTATTGAGTAAAAGGATTAGTAGCAGCTCTAAAATCTGTTCATAAGGCAAAGAATGATCGAAGAATGGAATTTCATATAGAAAATCATCTGAAAGTGCTTTCGAGATTAAATACAATTGTCACCAGTAAAACTTCGATTTTAAGTGACGCATTAGTGACTTCCCGCCTTCACTTAACAAGATATTGAATGTTAATTTTTGATGTTCTTGAATATAACAAATTTTATATCAGGATTAACCCAAAATTAAAATCATAATTTTACAATTTTTACTTTTATAAAAATTCTGAAATCAATTTTAAAATGTACTAGCGATTGCAATCACCTTCTCCAATTCTTAAAATTACTACTTATTTGACTTCACATTATAGCACAGAAATTATATACTAAATTTGCAAAATTCAATTATTTAAATGATTTACAAAATCAACATTACAATGATTAAGAAAAAACAAAATTGTTAAAAATAAAGTTACCAATTCCGCTAAAGTTAATTATTATAGTAAAATTTAGTAATTATAATTAAGAAATATTCTTAACAATATCTTAGCTACCTAATTGATATCTCTATCAATATAAGACTGCTATTTTGAAATAATTTAGAAAATAAACTTTTGAGTAGAAAATATATTTATGATTTTCAAATTTTCCTAATTTAAGAGTATCCCTCCTTAAGAAACCCTAATAAATTATTTTTTTTAAAGCCAATCAATAAAATATTAACTAAGATTCAACATATATAACTACTGAAATTGACGATTATATTACAAAGATCTCCTATACTATCACATTTTTTGCATTTTTATTTATTTACTATATAACTAAGAAAATATTTCAAAAACTTAAAAAGTTTATAGGTGGCCAATTAATACAATCTGTATAAAAATATCAAGAAACAATATTAGAAAAGCATATAGACCAACTATTGAACTATGAATTATCACAAAATCAAATCTAAAAAGAAAATAGGAGAAAGACAGTTTAAAATTCTTGAATTTATGTATATAAAATTTTATCCAAGGCAATTGATAATTTTCAACTAAGCATTAGGGAAAAATTTATATAGAATTTAAGGAACCAAGCTTAAAAAAATAGGACGAATATAAATACAAAGTAAATTTACTAGAGATATAAAATATTTTAATTTGATGAATATTTTGTGAATTTTATAGTGGGAAACGTTTTGAAAAAGGCAGTGACATACCGAAACATGTTAAATAAATGATGCGCTTCTTTTTTAAAGACAGTTTACCAATTTTACAATTGAATTATGGAAAGAGTTCTATCCAGTTATAAAAACCAAATTGCAATAAATTTAAAGAATCTATTAAAATTCCACTAAAGAAAAGAAGATCAAATTATTTGGCAAATCAGAAAAATCAAAAACAAACAACTTAAATCTTCAAGGACATTAGCCTTTTAATGCCGGTATTTGCAAATTTGCAACTTCAGTCAAATCCATGTGTAATTTCTACATTGAATGTATTCTGAGCAAAAAGGTAATGTCTTACCCTTTGGCATACTAAACACATCATTTGCGAAATACTAAGCTCTTAAAAATCTAATAAGATTTTTTACCAGTTATAAATAAGCATATTTAGTTTTTCCAAAAATACAAAAAATCGAGATTTTTGGATATTTTACGGTAGCTAAAATGAGAAAGAGGGACTCAAAAAATATTTCCATACTCAGAGAAAAGTAATCATTTTGAATGATTTTAGTCTGCTGCTTGATGTAAAATTCATTCAATAAATTAAAGTTGCAAATTTGCAACTCCGGGAAGTGAGGGTTTCATAATGTAAATTTTCACATCATCAAAAAGCGATCTTATCTATTGTATATAGAACCAATATTAGTTATTCATAATTTTTAATGAATTCTATTATAGATGAGTTTGTAAATGCAATGATGTACCCAAATAAATGTAGGGACCATACCATTAATTTGCAGGTAAATGATATGAATCACTCCTAGTAGTCTATATTTTAAAAAGCTTCTTATCCATTGAAATCGAATAAAAATGTCTTTATAAAGTCTCATTCATTCATTTTAACAATTTCAAACAATTTTACGCACATAGTCAATTTGCAACTTTTGATACATCTACTGTCCGGAGTTGTAAATATGCAACCAAATAAAAAAATTAGTGAAATATTCACATGCTCAATTCAATGGTGGAATATAATTTATATGGTGCATAGATGTACGAATATTTTTAAATATCTTTTCTGTACTTGAGCAATACAGGGTTAAACTTTCGAAACTAAGATAATCAAAGTTTTCTACAAACAAGTTAAATGTATACTTACAATTTTAATTCTTTAGAAGTGCCAATCACTTCATTTATAACAAAACAATAAAAAATAAATGGAAAGCAAATTATTTTTTTAAATAACGATGACAAACATATAAACATGCTGTAAAACAAAACTTAAAACTCAACAACTTTGCATTGAGACATGCGCTTATGTGGGTTCATTGCATCCTTCAGAGACACTAAATTAGAAACATTTAAATGTTTAAATAAAATATACAAACTTCATTATTGCACCTTAAAACATTTACTAATGTAATAAATTTTAATTAAATAAGAATTAGTTATGGCATTGTACCATATCATTATGTACAATAATATGGATGGTATGGTAGAAAGAAAATCTATGCCCATTATGGATGGCAAATTTAAGAATATGGTCATAATGGTAATCCATAAATTTATTGTTACACACAGAATTTACATTGAGTTTCAAGAAAATTGTTAAATTTAGTGCCATATACCTTACATTTATGCAGGGATCCAACATGATTAATCGTCAACGCGATTAATCGAGATTAATCGGATGGATTAATCTATCGTGCGGGCCAAGTAGATTAGATTAATCGTAACCAGCGTGCTCGATTAATCTAGATTATTCTAATTAAGTTGATGCTTATGCATTCAGTTACGTGTTGTCATATTCGGATTGATCTTATCTATGGCCACTATTCTTGTGTCATGTTTTACAAAAGAAAACCTTAACACCGGACATAGATGAGCGTGATGATTATTCATCTAACATACTTAGGAAGCGTCGAATGTCGCCTAATTCTATATATAATTTTTTTAAATAACGATGACAAACATATAAACATGCTGTAAAACAAAACTTAAAACTCAACAACTTTGCATTGAGACATGCGCTTATGTGGGTTCATTGCATCCTTCAGAGACACTAAATTAGAAACATTTAAATGTTTAAATAAAATATACAAACTTCATTATTGCACCTTAAAACATTTACTAATGTAATAAATTTTAATTAAATAAGAATTAGTTATGGCATTGTACCATATCATTATGTACAATAATATGGATGGTATGGTAGAAAGAAAATCTATGCCCATTATGGATGGCAAATTTAAGAATATGGTCATAATGGTAATCCATAAATTTATTGTTACACACAGAATTTACATTGAGTTTCAAGAAAATTGTTAAATTTAGTGCCATATACCTTACATTTATGCAGGGATCCAACATGATTAATCGTCAACGCGATTAATCGAGATTAATCGGATGGATTAATCTATCGTGCGGGCCAAGTAGATTAGATTAATCGTAACCAGCGTGCTCGATTAATCTAGATTATTCTAATTAAGTTGATGCTTATGCATTCAGTTACGTGTTGTCATATTCGGATTGATCTTATCTATGGCCACTATTCTTGTGTCATGTTTTACAAAAGAAAACCTTAACACCGGACATAGATGAGCGTGATGATTATTCATCTAACATACTTAGGAAGCGTCGAATGTCGCCTAATTCTATATATAAGGATCCTCGATTTTATCCCGCCAACTTCTAATCAGGTGTAGAGACTGTTCAGCAAAGCTGGTTATGCTCTATGTGATTACCAAAATCGTTTATTAACCCTCAACTTAGAAATCCAAATATTTCTTTACCCTAACAAGCACATGTGGAGTAAAATGACTTCAGGAAATAATCTCAAAAAAAGTAATAGTTGATATTTTCTATTTTGAATATCTTTCAATTGATATATTGTATTTTTAATGAGAAGTAGATTAATCGACGATTAATCGCGATTATTAATTTTTTTTCAAACGATTAATCGCGATTAAAATCTAATGATCCCTGCATTATAATAATTGAAACGGTAAATGTATATCTTATAAAATGTTTTGAACAAACGTTTAGTAAGCAGCTTCAGTAGATTGTAAACAAATACTAATAATGAAGTTGTTTCTCATTTGCAATTTTGGATTGCAAACAAATACTGATAATTAAATTGTTTACCATTTTTATGCTTGCGCCTAACAAAATAAACAAAAATGGTTGTCTTTTAATTTCCTTGCAATTTGCTACTTTGCTAAATATTAGAAATCAATTTATTAAATTTCTAATACCACGTGTACTCTACGAATATTTCACCATCATTTACCATATTTTACATAATAGCTATAATAGCCATAATGTAAGGACCAAATATAAAATATGACCATTATGGATGGCTATAAAATTTCGCGTTGTCATGTATGACCATATCATACCATAAACGACACCCCTGTTTCGAATGCTTCAATCAAAAAAATTTTTTAATATTTCATATTGAAAACCTAAATGTGATATTCCATCGCTAAAATATCCAATCGCAAACAATGGAAATTGAAATCTATTGTTAAACTGTAGAATGAGAAAGAAGTTAAAATATATTTTGCATGTAATGCAATAGTATATTTCAACGGACAGTTTTCTTCATGAAAAAAGTATTCTATTTTGGTAAATTTGCAGAACTGGGCATGCGGATATATTATTGTCTCCAACCCCACAAAGTTATTTGGAGGGAAACCCATGAAATCCCATCAAAATCCTACAAATAAATAAAGATATGTATCCACGCCTAAATATAAATTGTAAATTATGAATGCCAACTTATAGTATGTTTATATGATTAGGCAATCATAGTTAGAACCTTAATTAAAGTGGTACTTGATCGCGTTGCCCGCCTATATTATTGATTCTATTACACACGCAAGCAAATGAAATCAGAAAAACAAATTTCATTTAACAGCTGCTTGTGCACAGGAATTTGAATATCATATTTGCTATTAACAAAAAACAGAAAATAAATCCAAAATCGAGTAAATAGACCTTATGCATGATCTAAACAAATATTGAAATAAAATTGAAAAAACCAGAGAGCTGAATGCATCGTTGCATTATAAATTTCGCTAAGTGGTGTTTTTTGCTAGCATCAAATTTAGTAGACCAATAAACGTAAGAGTCAATGAGAGCAACTAAACGCCTGAAAGAGAAGATGATGCTAAAACGCATTAATTTCCTAGAAATATATGCATGATTAACATAAAATATAAAGAAAATATTGAACGGTGTGAATAGAAGAAATAGTCCCATCCAGGAAAACGAACTAAAGGCCTGAAAAATTTGGATATCAGGTGCGTCGGCTCCTACTGGATGAGAGCGACAGTTTTCCACCTTGAGAATGACACACGGCATTCTTCGAGCACGCTTGGGGTTGAAAGGTAGGAAAACTAGCTTTTCTCTAAGAAGAACTGAAAAAATAACCATGAGTTGAATGTTCTCAACGTATTTTGGAAAAAGTAAAATACGAAATGAAAATTTTTGCTGTAATAGCTAACTCGTTCTGTCAACTATATATTTGAAATCTTCCTGTTTGACTTCAAGGAAGAATAGAATTACTGTAATAATATGACAAAACAACATAATTGAAATGATACTAAATGATTTAATTTCGGCTTCTAAATTTTCAATAACTTGCGCAGTAACATGTAACCAGTATCAATAGAATTCAGGTCAATCAAAAACTTTAACGATGAAGCATATCTACTGAAAACTACTACAAAAATATTCCATAGAAAGTGATATATATATATATATATACATATATATATATATATATATATATATATATAGAAACGAAACGCATGTGTAGAAATATTCTTCATAGCAAAAATTAAGCCTAAAATGAATATATTCTCAAACAATATACCAAAAAAGCATTC
>CABFPE010000045.1:401556-414172 GCA_900660155.1 Hofstenia miamia
TATATATATATATATATATATATATTTACAGTAAGATTGTGAAATTAGGAATTTTGCGATTTTTCATTTCACGTACCTAACTTCATAAAAACATTAAAATGCCTAAATACTTAATGTAATTATTGGAAAAATACTAACACTAATCTTAATCCCATCTTTGCAAATTTAGTAGTTTTATGAAGTTTTATATGGACACAGGCATTTATATAACTTGGCTGATATTCAAAAAAAATTTTACGTTCTATTTAATTGTTGCTGTTTTATAGTGTAGGAGTGATGATTATCCATACTACAAATTGTGTAACTACACATCTAGATTCCAGATGCAAAATTATAATAAAACCTTTTCATTTTGTAGTTGTAAATTTTCATCATCTAGCTGCTGCAACAATTGAACATTAAAAGGTAGCAATTTCTTATTTGCCTGCAATTCAACATCCTCCATCTTCAATTGCTTGCAACTTTGTTTAATAACATATTGAAGATCTTTAATTTGTTTATTTGATTCAACAACTTTCGACTGGTAGTTAGAAACCTCCGCATTTGCTAAAAGATATAAGTTTCAAAAAAATTAAAAAATCGCTCAAAGTTAAAATTTGAGTAAAACGAGGATTACAAATCATTATATAAATATCTTGTTCCGAAGGAACGGGTACATTTAAAAAAAATTTTATATATTGAAATGTTTTCTATGCTGTACAATTGCTTCTGCATCAAAATATACTATGATTTACCATTTTCACAATGCATAAATATTAGAGTGCATCAATCAATCAATAATTTAGCGATTTTGATTTTCTGTTTATACATAGATGGTAATCTTGGTACAAAGATGATAATAAATGAAATGGACGCAAACTTGAATTTCAGTAAGATAATTAGTTGGGGTGAGGTTTTCCTTCTTTATGATTACGACGGGCTTTAAGAACATGTCAATTCTACTTTTAACCATTTCTTTTCATTATTATATTCTCGCTATATGATGTTTGAACAATAAAAATGATACAAAACGCTAACATCTGACAATGGCTGCATTAGGTGGAATTTAAGGAATCTACCCCAGCATCCTATTTAGTGTCCACAACATAAAATTTGTGGAAATTATAATTTTACTATCGATAAAAAACTTTTTTGTTACTTAATTGTCACCTCAAACTCAAAACAAATTTATAAATTTAATAGATGATAGTATACGAAACGAAATTATCAACAGAATCAAAAGTGCAAAGTAGTATGCTATTATTTTTGATAGCACTCCAAATCAGTCACACCGTGATCAAAAGTCTCAAATTATTCGTTATGTCCACATTGAAAGAAACAAAGTATCTGTTGAGGAGTCTTTATGGACTTTATAGAGCTGCATGGAAAGACTACAAGTGAAATAACAGATATAATAATAGACAAATTGAATAAGGATATGAACGAAAATGTACCATTTGTTCCCTGCACAAATCATTCACTTAATTTAGCAAGTGCTCACTCAACAAGTGTCGGTTGCAATTGTATAACATTCTTTGGTACCATCCAGGCTGTTTTTTGTTTCTTTTCCGTGTCAACTCACCAATTAAATTAAAACGCAGTGTAGAAACTAGGTGGAATGCAAGACATGAGGCCGTTAAAGTTTTTACTTCATTCTCCACTGAAATTTTAGATGCATTGGATACTTTACGTGATTCAAATAATGAAACTCTTGAAGCAAAAGAAGAAGCAGGTTCCTTGATCAATTCCATCATGAGCGTTACTTTTTTCTCATTTTTATTCTTCTGGCAACCCATTCCAAGTGAGATCAATGATACCCAACTCTACATGCAACAGAAAGAACTCTCTTTATACCAGTGTGTTATGAAATTGAAAAATCTTATTTAATACCTCAGCACAAACCGTGACCATTTAGTCAATGATGCTAAAGAAATGACTCGAGAAAAATTTTTAAGTTATGGGATCTCAATTGAGAAGTGAGTAAGACGAAAGAAAAAACTTCACGATGAAATAAATGATGCTACAATGAGTTTTGCTGATGAATTACGAGTGGAGCATTTAGAAGCAATTGTTCGACTTCACAGCGAGATAACAAAACGGTATAATCAACTCGAGAATATAAATGACACTTTCTCCTTTTAAAATATATCAAAAAGAATATGTGCAATCTCAGCTTGAACGTATATGCGTGAAGTATAATGAGCTGAACTTTGAGGAAATCAAAGTTGAATATGAACGCATTAGACGTCACATTCTACTTTACAAAAAAATAGTGTAAACGAAAACGATAACGCTTTAAAGTGGGATGTATATGGCATACTTCAATGTATTATAAAATGGCGGCTTCAAGAAAGCTTTCCTAACATCGTTGTAATTATGCATATTTTTTAAACAATTGCGATTTCAAATGCCTCTTTTGAAAGGATTTTTCAAAATTAAAAGTGGTAAAAACTTTCCAACGCTCAACAATGGGGCAGGATCGCCTGAGAAATTTGGCCATTATTTCAATTGAAAAGCATATTGAAATTGATTTTGATTAACAAATTGATTCTTTATAAATCAAGAAGATTTTAATTTATTAAATAAATTTTAGTTGTTACGTTTTTTATTGTCAAATTATTGAGAAGATTTAAAATGAACTAAATATGCACGCTACGCCACTGGGGCGACCGGTTTCTACGAAATTGGCTAAACATTAAAATCAGAATTGAGTCACATTTCTTAGAATTACCGTTAGTTATTTCTGAGAATTACGTAAAAATTCATTTATATTGTTATTATTATATATTGTATGTGTAATCGGAGTAAATTTTATTATTTTGTTAATGACACGATCGATATTAAAAATTAATACTTGAACTCGAATGAAAATGCCCTTGAAAATATAAAAAAAATCAATTATTTTAAATTTCAATATCTATATCACTTCCAGTTAAATATTTTTAATTAAAGAACTCATAATTAATGTAAAAGAAGAAAATATTGTAAAATGTGAAAAAGACAATCGATCTAGAAATACTCGTAATCGGGTAGAGCAAACCGAACTCGACGCGAACAGCAGTTGTGTATAAGGGCAACAATCTCCCCTCCAGCTTCATTGCCCTGGGCAGAGGGAGCAGACTTTTGCCCTTTACTATTAATACGTATTACAGAATAAAACAGAAAAAAATATTATTATTACTATAATTTTGCTGAATAGCTGACTTTTGGGGATTTTCTTGTATTCAGCGCTCGCTCCATAGTATTCAGCGCCCTTTGCATTATTGGCCTTTAGTTTTTATTGGATTTCAATGAAACTCGGTGTATAGCTTCGCTATGCAATGCTTCAATTGTGCCTTAAGTTTTAGAAAGATAGGGGCACTCGTTTAGGAGAAATGGGCCTCCGAATTTTAGCAAAATAAACTATTATAAAGGCGCTGAATACAGACTAAATTGAACTATTATAATGGCGCTAAATATAACTAACGGTATATTATAAGGGCGCTTAATATTTTATTGTAATTTCTTATTTAATATTAGTACATCTTCCTGATAAACTAGATGATGACATACAACAATCTACACATTTGAACAATTTTCCCATACTTAGGTTGGTTCTTGAAGTAATAATTATTCAAAGCCGGTGTTAACAAAATCAGTTCTTGGGGTCACTTGAAGTAACTTGAAAGGACTTTCTAAAATAAAGTTTAGAAGAGAATAAAAGTAGCCCGAAGTCGATCTGGGCATTATTCACAGTACAATCAGCAATTTTCCAATGTCATAGCGATAATGAAAACTTTTTAAATGATCTTAATAAAACATTGATTGTGCAGTTAATAATGCTCGGAACGACTTCGGACCACTTTTATTACATTTTACATAAAGAACAAACTTTTGAACTTATTTAACGCAAAGACTATTTCAAAATTCTTTGATTCAGTAACAGCCTACATTATTCTGCCTCTACAATGGTTCATGTTAAGATTTCTTAAAAATATCGGACTGAATCTCTTCTAGATGTAAAATTTAATGTAGAAGCGAATAAAACTAGTTTGAAGCCAATCCGAACATTATTCGCTAAGCAATATATGTTTTCGCAAGGTGTTTCCCCTAAAAAGTTCTTTTATTAAAAAATACCCACGATATGATTGTGTTCAGAAAATTCAAATGGATGCAACTTATTGCTTAATCTATTTAGTTCACCAAACTGTATTCAGCGCATTCAGCGCCATTAGAACAATAATAATCATAATAATAATTATTATTGTCATTATTATTATGTCAGCTCTTGCGGAGAACGGTCGGGTTTCCCCGCTCTCGCAGAAGCGATTCACAGTTCGCTGTTTGGTGGCGTTGCTATCCTCGATGCGGCCAGCGCTTTGATAAACAACAAAAAGAAAACACCTCTACATCAAATGTTCACCCGCTTAAATCAAGAAAAGGCAGCTCTTCTCTTTCTTTTCAAATCTTCATTATCCGCACTCACAATCGTCAAAAAAAAACTCTGCAAATTCACTCTATCAACCCACAACGCCTTAAAAAGAAGTCACCGTCACTCCAACAAGTGTGCTTTCAACGCTCAAACTCTTCTCTTTTCTCAGAATATCGCCTGTACCGCAAAAGCAAACAAAATCAAACGTCAAACAACCCGTAAAAATGATGAAAAGAGAAACAGCCACACTCATAATAGGAAGCAGCATCCTAAAAAACTTCGTACACGTTGTCAAAATCAAATCACAATGATTCATTCGTACCCAGAAAGTACAGACGTTGACACTGTGATGCTCAACACCGGTCTTATCGATGGGCTCTAGTCCCTACACCCTACACGTTCCGCACAAAGTTACACATCATGAAGTTAGGAAGAAATTCACAAGTCACCACATCTACCTCTTCGTAATCAACCCTGTCTGTGCTGATCATAATCTCTCAAAGAACTTCGCAACTAAGCACTGCAATCAAATAATAAGAAGCTTCTTTCAATGTCGCCTTAGTGTCATTCCAGCCTTTGATCATTTACTTCTTTCGCGACGCTCTATAAATTCCAGTCTTTTTGCGTATGATGGCATCCACCTGTCTGATAAAGGTTTCTGAGTCTTCATCCACAATCTACGGATAGTAGAGGTGGTGGCCTTATGCTAATTGCACCAAAAGTTTTAAATCCTATGCGTAAAAAAGAATTTGAATCAGATCATTCTGTTTTTGAATCATTATGGATCGAAATTAAATCACCTACAAATTCTTCGGAAAATGAATTCATGAGTGTTACAAATAAAACTTTCTTGTACAGTATATACAGTTTAAATGCAATGAAATTTCAGATATTCCCAGCAATAATTATTCACTAAACATATTAGGTGACTAACATTAACTATTTCAATTTTTATGGAAAAAATTCACTGAAATTTAAAATCCCAATAGTTTAGAGATCGACCGTAATTAGCTATTTCTATTACTTTTCTTAGATAAAAAACAACTCTCTCCAATTTGTAAGATTCCAACTAACAGGTTTGACATCCGATTTATTAGATTTACTTATATAATACAGATAGATATACAATATTATGTAATCGAGTATCAAGCTTCTATTTAGATCGGTGAAGAGTAACTACATGAGCCGGAGCCCGAAGCAGAGCCAGGTAATCAAGAGTAGGGTGGCTTCCAGCAGCGATCACCATTTACTATGAAATTGGCTATGACTCACGCAATCTGTATTAGTACAAATCAAGTTAGGCTAGATTTAAACCGATTTTTTCTAGGGATTTCAAAATGTATTTAGATGAGATTAAAGAAAATTACTTAAAAATGCTCCATTCGACTATATTTTTACTCTATATTCTGGTTCCCACATGCTAAATTACATTGCGGCACAGATCAATCAAGCCCTAAACAAAGTAGCACTGCTAAAAACCCGCTGAGTAATCAACAAATTATGTCGATTTAATTTAAGAGCGACTGATAATCAAGTAATTAAGAATACCGTAAGCATAAAGCAGATCTCTTAGAACTAGTTAAAGTAAATCCCTCTAACGAAAAGTGGAAATTTTTAAACCGTTTCATTGGAATGGGCACAAAAGAGCAATGTGGCGGTAGTTAAAAGCGACGGAGGGGTCGATATTGGGTGTCTTCAGCAATAGTGTTAAGATGGCTATCTTGAAACGGCTAAGAAAAGAGCCAGAAAGGATTGACTGGTTGACTATGGATGTGATTAAACCGATAACAGGCATCAGATGTGAACGGAGGATAGTAGACGGAACTATGTCATTGAGGATTTAACCGTATGTAGGATATCTCATATACCATTGGTTCATAGAGTAGCAATTAAATAAAAAATAAACTTAACTCTGGGTTGCGTCATTTTTTAGGGTTTATAATGTAAACAGTCAATTAAATATATTTTCCTTACAATCCCTAGAGCTGAAGCTATAAGAAAAAATGTCAAATTTCAGAAAAATAATAATTCTATTGTTAAATTTAATGCATAAATGGAAAGTCATTTTACATTAGCAATACACCTTGCAATATCGAATTCAAAAAGAAAGAATTGATTTCACAACTAGGAAAAAAGGCAAAGAGTAAATTGTGGAGTATGAGCAAAGTAAAGATCATTTACAATCCTCTAATCTTGATGTGTATATTTAAAGCAAGTAATGATGCCCAATTAAACTCTGGTACTTTAAAAAGCATTTTAAGCAAGGATTCCTGTAAGAATGCACACTAACAAAGAATCAAATATGCTGCAATTTAGCATCGAGAAATCGCATCAACATAAGATATAAATTCAGCAAATTATTTCATTTTTATTCATGATGAGTTAACCCACGTTTTAGAAACGGAACAATACCTTGCTCAATTCACAAAAATTTCTTGTCGTTTTTCAATGTGATCGAGGCCCACCTCGATCATTTACATGACATAATTAGTGCATATTGTAGGTTTAAAATTGGATGGACATCTCAAATGAAGATCATTGCTCAATTAAAAATAGCACTATCAAAAATGGTGTTACACATTCACAATTTCAATCATTGTAATGAGCTTGACAAAGATACCACTAAATTGTTTATCGTAATATCAGATGCTAAGTTCATTAGTTACGATTTGTATACGCATTAATCAGATGGACTACACGGGGATCTGCAACCAATGTCATCTTAGTCTTACTGTTGTTGAAGTCATTGGATGACCTAAATGATTGAATAGTAGATTTAATGAAATGAAAAGAAAATTGTTTGACATTATAAAATATGGTTAAATAAAAATTATTAGGCCGATCTTATATTTTCGTTTTTTTGTGTAGCGCTTAGTACAGTTATGATTGCCTTTCAACAACGACTGAAAATACTATTTGACTACGGGAGGAGTTTTTAATCTCAAAATTTTAATAGTAAATCATAAACAACCAATCCTATTTTTAAAATAATTTGTGAGTTTCAATTTGAAGATTGTATTCAATCTACAAACCATTAGATCTAATTCGTTCCAATAATAATTTGTACGCATTGTCAATCAATTGCGGAAATTTTGAATATCATGTTCAATTCTGTGAGAGCAAGAAAAATAGTCGCAAACCGACGAAGGACATGGCCGGCATTAGCCTGCGCGGGGCCTGGGGCAAAACATGACATAAAAGTAAACTGCCAAAGTAATGATAACAACGTCCCTGTTGTTTCGTGCCAGTATTTAGTTGTTGTAAAACTGCATAGATTTGTGCCTGCATATGCTCTGTGTTGGGAAATTAAATACCTTGCAAAATATATATAAATATATATTTTTTCTTGATAATATATTTGCATCCCAAAAGTTAAAGATATCGGTTCTGAATAAAAAGAGCTATTTAAGTAAGTGTATACATTGCAATTTGAGGATATTTCAAACATTAAGCATTTAAAGACAATTAAGGATGTGTAGAAATCATTTAATATTTTCAAGTACCTTTAAACATTAAACAATTACTACTATTATTATTACTAATTTGTAATAAAGAAAAACAACAAAATGAATATAATATACAAAAAATATGATAAATGATATAATTATATTAACAAAATACAAATACATATAAAATATTATCGTAAACATATAACTATATAATTTATACTTGACAAGTTTAGCATATACTAAACACAGTTCTGTATATTTTGGAACCTAATCAAATCTTAGATTGCAAGAAAAATGGAAGCAAATGTAAAAATTTGCTATTCATAAAAAGGAAAGATATAGCAGGAGAATAGCTATGTTATATTTCTCGAAGGTTGAATTTATCAAGAAATTTTCCCTTTTTGGAAGCTAGTAAAATTTAAACATATTTGTTACTTATGTACTTAATAATAGAAATAGAAATAATGTCTTGCTAATGTGAAAAATTATTCACATGCTAATTATGAAATTTACAAATATTGAGTTCGAAGAATGCCGTTGGGATATATCCTTAGCTGTTTTTCATGCGTGGATTTAGAGGCACGTGGTAACCTGTTCCTTAACCGTTCTGCCACATAACCAGTTCTTTCAGGAATGTAAGGGAACAATGGATGTCCACTGTTTGAAAGGACGTTCTGTAAAAGACGTTTGTCGTTTTCTTTTATCCAATCGGAAATTGGCTTGAAAACGGAGATAATCCCCAGTTTCACCGCTCTCTTCTGAACAGCATCAATTCTTTCAAGAGATGTAAGTGACTCGCCACACCAGACGCTTAGACCATGCCTAAGGCGAGACAATACGAGAGAATCATAAAGTAACTATAGTTCTTTTTTGCTGAAACCAAAGTGTTTAACACGTGTGATCTGGTAAAGTACAGATTAAGCCTTTTTACACATTTTTTGAATATGACTGTCAAATGAAAGCTTAGAATCAAATGTAAAACCAAGTATCGTAACTTCTTCGACAATAGGTATATCCAAAATGGGGCAAATCTTATATTTTTACGAAAAATCAATTGCAATTCCTTCGATTTAGAGTTATTAATCTTCAAATTCTTCTGACAGAAAGAATGTATCAAATTTTTTACTTCTTCGTCAGCGGAGTTAGCCATGTGTATACCAGCTATGCACGGAGAATTGTCGTCAGCAAAAACTGTTAAAGTAGCGGTGTCATTATTGATAGCATTGATGTCATTCGTAGCTGCGTTGTGGAGAAAAGGACAGCCAACAGTTCGTTGTGGGATACCCACTTGAAGCATTGCCCACAACAAAAGTAATCATTTTCCTACTTGACAAGAAACTAGAAATCCAGTTAAAATGTATGGGTCTGACGAAGGATTTGCTAACATAAGAGAACGACTAATGCTGTCATGGCTGATGGTATTGAATGATTTGGATATGCCAAGAGCAAAAGTCCGAACATAGTCAAAATCTTGTTCCTTGAATTTTAAACAATCGTTGAGAATTTTGATACAAGCTGCTTCTGTAGAGCCATTGTTACGAAAACCGAATTGATTTCTTGAAAGAAATTGGTTGTATTTAGGGACAATAAACATTCTAAATATGTCTTTCAAAAATTCCGAGGAAGAATCGGTGCAAAAGCAACTGGGCGGTAATCTTTCGGTTGGGTGGGACGAGGAATAGGAATTATTTTAGCGATTTTCAAAAAACTAATGAAAACCTTTTGCTTAATTGATTCATTAAAAAGATGAGCAAGAATCTCTGCGAAATTATGAGCATTATTGCGATACATCCAGAAAGGAACGCCATCACAACCAAAAGCAGTTCTCTTAACATGCCGAAGAGCATAATAAACTTGCCTGAAATTGACAACAGGGATGTTTACAAGGTGAATAAGATCATTAGGAATTCTAAGTAATTATCAGTTGTAGATTGGTCAGCATAATATTATTAAGACAATTGGGGGGGGGTTATTTTTTGTACGACCTAGAGCCATGTTAGTTTTTCTCCACCACTCTACTACCCGATTTGCTTTTGAAATTCATACCATCCTTTATAGCAAGTCGTACTTTGTTGATTATGGCTGCCGCTTCTGAGAATTATGTAAATTTTTTGTACTGCTGTATTAAATTCGAAAAATTTAAATTTCAACAGAACAATAAAAAACCACTTACTCATTGTGTATATGGTAAACACAAGGGAATTGTTGAAAATCATAAGTATATACTCTAATGTTCAAATGAAAAAGTAATATAATTGTTGAATTCATATTGCGAAAATTTAATTTTCTAAAATTTACTAAGAACTTTTCTGTAGGAACTGCTTAGCGATGGGCCCTTGGCATTCATCCCACAAAATCATCAATTGTTACTTCTTGCGCCATTGTGGAACTGTGTATTAGAGCCTTAAGCCAAATATTAAAATAAATTTTTAATAATGCCGCTTTCCATAATCATAATGTCTGTCTCTATATAATGTAAAATTGTTTAAACTATTTAATTAATATGTATTTAATAAAGTTTTTAATAGTTGAATGTATTTAAAATATAACCACAAATTGTAATTGCCTTGGATTAGTTGGCGCTTGTGACATTTTAATTAGAACTATTCATATGGAGTAAGTAGTTTGGTTTTTTTCCTATGCTATTTCAGAAATAAGCATAAATTAAATTTTTAAATATGAATTTGTATTATTTATAACATTTATAATAATAGATAAGCTTAAAATCATTAATGCATATTTGTATCTAAACATGCTGCCTTTTATTATTTTGGATCTTATAGACTTCGACTTCTCTTCTGAGTGATAAATTTGCTCAAACAAATCTGAAACAGAATCCATTTAATAACCATGGCTCATTAAAAAGTCGAAAAACATGTACATCTACATATATACTAAGTTCGTAAAACGTTTATCATATCCTAGATAATATGAAAGATGTGACTAGGAAACTTCATCAATATATTGGAAAATTGTCCAAAAAGCATACTGACGGCCCATTTCTAAAGAAAGCATTAAAACAACTAAAAATTTAGCAATAAGAAAACAATTAAAAGCATTTTATGTGGTTCACAATATAAGAATTTATTCAAATAGTGCTGTTTTTATATTGCACTTTTTTATTTATGCACAACATTTCATGAGTAAATGCTATCATTTTTTAGGAGAAATTGGACATAATCATAATTGACTTCAGATTTGTATCCATTAACAATTTGGGGCTTCATGGTCAAAGATTTCTTTGTAATTAAGGATATTTGTGATGGAATGCGTTGAAGTATTTTAGATATACTTAGCCATTGGTAACACTTTTTGCAAATTTTTGCACTAACATGAGATGGATTAGCTTACCTTAATTTGAGAAGAGTTTGCTTTACATGTTTGATGTCACAATTAGTTTTGTGGTTGGTTGATGGCAATGTTAGTGTATTTAAGCTAAATCTTGGAAGAGATTGGTTTTGATAAGCATCCCTTGATTTGTGATGAATTTTTCTATTGTTCAAAATGTGCATATCCAGTTGTTCATTCTGCTGTTTTGAATTGCAACAATTTGCAATTTGTTGAAGTTATCACTGAGAATGAGTACACAGGTGAAACCATCATAATCCTTAGAGAGTTTTTCTATGTCACAATTGACCATTTGCTTTGTTCATTCAGCTAGTATTTTATCTAGGTTAGCTCTTTGTTCTGGAAAGCAATCTTTATTGAGGAGGATGCAGTTTTCTCAGCGATTGATGACATCCTGAATTGTTTTTCAATGGTTTATTATAATGAAATATTCATATACAGATATTTTTGCTTGATTTACTCCAGTTTGACCTTGCTTGTTTATTTTTTTAACTACATCAAGTTTGTATTATTCTGTTAGAGTTATTCAGTTAATGTTGTGAGAGTTTGCATAGAGTGTTCCACTGTCTGTTAGTTTTTATTTGTACTTCTTAAACTAATTTAGAGCCATGCTATCTATAAAAATATCATTCTTTTCTACTTTCTCAAATATATTTCTGAATATAATGCTATTTTTTGTGCATTTGTTACTTCAGCTATGATGATATTGTAGAGTCACTTGGGGACTTTTTTGATTTTTAACAATTATGTATTTTGTAATGACATCAACATGATATAACCAGTTTATTTCGTGTTTAGTTTATGATGCTAAATTAATGTCCCCTTGCTTTGGTGCTACGTATTCTTATTGCTCAATTCAATTTGCAAGGGAAACATGATAATCTGATTTTAAGTTGTAAGCAAAGGCAGGTAAAAATTGCTTTGTATAGATACAAACAACAATGTAGAAATAATTCAATAGAGTTTATCTCACCTCAATTGTGTTTACTTTCTTTCTTACTTTATTTTTTGAGACATTATGTTTATAATAATTATTGTGTAAGTTTCCAGCAATAATTTGGGAGTACTTCTTCAAGTACTGATGTAATGAGTAGTGTTCAGACAATAATCAGCCAAAACTGTGGACTGCATTAGGTTATGTGTATGACTACATATAGAGATAATAAACCTTTTCATTCAAATGCAACATGCACATGCACTGATAATTGATTACACTGATGATATTATACCATTGGTTACCACAAATGCATGGTAATTACATGCTATTATTTAGTGAGCTGAGATATAAGAAAACAACTAAGATGTTTATTTGGTATTGAGCTAGATAATAAATTATGAGACAAATAGGGTAGCACAAATCAAGCAGGTTATTAATCTCTCTCTTTCTCTCTCTCTCTCTCTCTCTCTCTCTCTCTCTCTCTCTCTCTCT
>CABFPE010000045.1:423235-477478 GCA_900660155.1 Hofstenia miamia
GCAGCAAAACGGCCAACATAGATATGAGCTTTGCGGGGAGGCGGCGGAAGTGAACTAATAGGAACAGCAGGGAGACGGCAGGAAGCACTAGAACCAAAAACTGGACGAGGACGATTACGGTTAGTTGATGAAGGGATAGACTGCTTGGGAGGATGCGGTAGAGCAGAAGGAGGAGCAAGCACGGGTGTGAAACTCGGAGCAGGATTATTGGGGAGAGATGAGACAGAACGCGAGGCAGCAGCACTGTAGGAGAACATTTGGGATTGCAGAGAGGAAACATCAGAGGAAAGCTTTGTTAGGGAGTCAGATAAGGATGATATGACGCCAGGGCCATCATTGGTGGACGGAGTCGAGGTAGAGAGAGCAGAGACCGCTTGGCGTAACAACGAAATGATGGCGTCTTTCTTCAGACCACCAACAGCGGAGGCAAACTGGGCATCGCTCAAATTTTTGAGCTCGGACAGCGAAATTGGGGGCATAGCTGAAATCTAATTAATCTGTGTAATAACAATAACAATATATATATATATATTGATTTACTTGCAATAATGTGCCGAATAAAAGCATTAATAGAAATGTCTCTAGAAGTAAAAAGCATCGAACAGATATGGGTGTGATACCATTTCACCACTGCTCCCTATTAATAAAGTGTAGTCATCGCAAAACTACAACATTCACAATAAAATTAATTGCGATTTTTTCAAAATCGCATAGCTTTGCATAGCAGCATTAAACAAATTCAGACAGTTTGTGAAAATCATTAAAATATTAAACATCAAAATCAAGAAATTATTCATAAAGTATGCCTCATAAACTGTAAGATGCAGTGTAGTACGTATGTATTATGAACGAAGGGCTATTTTGCTTAAAACAATTTCGCATTATTTCACTTTCTCAGTTAGTGAAATAGCCAGTTAGCGAAAGGTTTGGTTATTAAAACATCCAGTTAGCGAAACGTATGTAGACCCTTGTTTTCACCCAACCAAATGTTAAAAATTGCAAATTCAAGTCTTTCAAATTTATTTTTTCGCAGGGAGTAGTTTCCGCTAAGTAAAAATTTGGTTGATTTCAGATAAATTTGGAAGTTTTAAGATTTGGTTGGGTGAAAAACAGCTTAATTGAGCAAGAGTATTTTAGTTAATTATGTATTAAGTTATTTTAAGTTTTACTTTGAATATTTTTTAATGCAATTACACACATTTCTTCATCCAGAAAAGGAGAAAATCATGTCTCTTGGGTTGTGACATTTCAGCATTGAAATTATAATATGACTTAAATTTATATTTGAAAATAAAGCACACACTTTTTTTAGACCTAATGCAAATTTCTGTAAGGGTTAGCTTATTGTTTACCATTATCAAGCGTTTATGGGATTTTAATTTTTCTAAAAAACAAATAATTTTGCACTTAGAAATAATATAAGAAAATGTGAAGGCGCTGAATAGTTCCACGCCACTATTGATTTGGAAGAAATCCCATGATATTGACAAAATCTATGTGAAAACCAGAATATTAAGTCGGATTTAATCATCAATTTTATAACAATTCTATATACATAGGTTCTTCACTAGTCATAGTAAAGAATAAATAGAATCTCGTATTTTTAATGTGTTAGCATGGAAGTTGAAAATGTTCGCCTTAAGAAGTATTGTAAAAGTGACATACTGTATTAACTTTGCTAATAAAAATTTAAAATACAAATAAATGATTTCATTTTGTACTGTCTGCCTTTTACAAATTTGTGAAATATTTATATATATATACATATATATATATATATATATATATATAATGAAAGACTTTATTCCCAATTGAGCTAAAACAGGAAATCAGGTAAAAACATAGAGTATCTTAAACTATATAAAAAAAGGCACTGAGTACGTGGCAAGAGTTGAGGATCAGCAATAAAGATAAGAGCACGAATTACAGGAACAAGTACCACGAGCAGGAGTCACGACTAATTTAGGTTATATTGAATGTATACCCCCAGTTTTTTACGAATTTCGGTGGAAATCGCATTGTCAATAACAAATTTCTGAACATTGGCATGGCAATTTGGGGAAAATAAGGCAGCCAGTTTCGTTAGATTCAAGGGGAGTGAATTACGGCAACTCCATTCCAATAATGAAGAATGATCGGCTGGAATATCATTGTGTGTTGGGCACTTAGCATCGTCGGCAAAAAGCCAACACGTGCAGAACGAAAGACAAGAGGGAACGTCATTAAATAACAGGGGACTGATGATACTTCCCTAGGTAACCACTGGTTACATCACATTCAGCCGAGAGGCAGCCATTCACTGAACAACGCTGCTTCCGATCGGAAAGGTAGGAATGCATCAAAGCCAGCAATTTGTCATTAAAACCAAAATCTTTAAATTTGGATAAGAGGACAGAATGAGGAACGTTGTCGAATGCCTTTTGGAAATCATAAAATACGACAAGGCAAGAAGTATTGTCATCAAAGTTGGGTACAGGTGATCGACGTAGGACAATAATTGAGTAATTGAGAAGCTTCTCAAACGCCAGAGATAAGCGAGGAAGTAGGCTGATAGGATGATAGCTGGAAAAGAGACGCTTGTCACCTTTCTTGTGAACAGGACAAACAATGACAGNGAAGTAGGCAGATAGGATAATAGCTGGAAACAAGACGCTTCTCACCTTTCTTGTGAACAGGACAAACAATGACAGTCTTCTACTCAGCAGGGAAGACAAATGATTGTATAATGGAATAATAAAAGAAGAAAAACATGGGGCGAAAGTGCTGAAGAACCATATACGAGGTCTGATAAAAAAGTTCCAGGAGTGATGCTGTTAACTTACATGCAATTTAAAACTTATCCCCCATCAAAATACATCCCTTGTGAGTCTATACAGTGATTCCAGCGACTCAGAAGTTTTTCCATAGCGCTCTGGAACACTTCCTGTGGGAGTTGTCGTATTTCTCTGGCTACGGCACTCTTGATTGTCGCTACATCATCAAATCGCCTTCCCTTCAACTTGAATTTGAGTTTGGGGAAGAGAAAATAGTCACAGGGTACTAGGTCGGGTGAGTAAGGAGGGTGGCTGACGACTGTGGTTTTGGTTTAGCTAGAAAATCCTTTATGCGATGGGCACTGTGAGCCGGCGCATTGTCGGCCCACTTTTCAGGCCTATTTCTTCTCAATCTTCGCAAGACTTCAAAATAGTAGCTGATTCACTGTTTGACCAGGTGGAGCAAATTCATAGTGGATGATTCCGTCGTAGTCAAAGAAAACAGTCAGTATTGCTTTCACATTCATTCGAGCTTTTTGGGTCGTGGGGATGTTGACGAATTCCATTGTGGGCTTTGCCTCTTTGTTTCGGGGTCGTAACCAAAGAGCCAACCTCGCCACCAGTGATTATGTTTCTGATGAAATCTGGATCATTTTCAGATGTTTCTAGCAAGTCTGTGCAGATTTCAACGCGCGCTTCCTTCTGCTGTTCTGTGAGCAATTTCGGACTGAACTTGGCAGGTCTTCAACCAGAATGCTCTGAACAGTGGCAAATGCCAAGACAGTATCATCAGCTACCTCTCTGATAGTCAATCTTCTGTTTGAGAGGATTTTTTCTTTCACTACTTCAATGTTTCCCTCAGTTTTTGAAGATTTCGGTCTTCCTGAGCGATGGTCATCTTTTGTTGATGCTCTACTCTCCTTAAATCTATTATGCCACTAAAATGTTGTTCTACGACTTAGAGCAGCCTTTTTGTAAGGTAACTGTAACATTTCATGAGTTTCTGAAGCAGTCTTGCTGAGTTTCACACAAAACTTGATTGCAACTCTTTGTTCAGCAGACAGCTCCATTTCAACCATAGCAGACAACAGGAAATGCACTATGGCAAATCTCCATTCATCTCGTGAGATTTTAGTACAGCTTGAAGCTGATTGGCCAACTTGTTCGTAAGTAACTACCTAACAAGAAAGCGCAACTCCCGCATTGTGGAAACTTACAGCATCAATCTTGGAACTTTTTTATCAGACTTCGTATATATATATATATATATATATAATATTAATACATATATATATAATATTAATAATAGTAGTGAAATACTTTATTAGGCCAGTGAAGGCAAAACATGACAATCATAATAACTGTAATAAAAATCAAGTTTTCGGAAACGAGGGGAGTCACGGGAGATTAAGTAGGAGCAGAAGGATGAGTAAGCAAAGTGAGAGAAGGGTTCAGCAAAGATATATCAGAGATATATTGTAAAACTTACAATTACAATTTTATTAAATGTGACCTCTATCCACTGCAATCACAACTTCAATTTTAGCGCAGAATAGGGCTAAGATTTCAAGAAAAAGCAATTTTATCGATTTTGCAAATCTCTCGCAGAATACAATTTTGGCATATCTACACTGGTAATGAATTAACATTTGCCCGACACAAAGTAATCCAGTATATACAGGTGAGTTGTGTTGCCATATTTGGGAATTCATGAATGATGGTACTTTTTGCGCTTCTGAGTCTTCCTTGATCCATCAAAGCGATCAATCTCACTATAGAAATGCATGTAGTTTGCAACTTTAATTGACTTTTATGCGAAAAGTATTTGTTTTTAACCTCTTGTTGAAGATTTGTGTTAAAAGAATATTGTGCTTAAGATGTAGGATAGCACATTTTCGAATTTTAATATTTTAATTAAAATTCCGAAACATTAAATAATATTATCACCATTTTAAAGTACATTGCAATATCTCAATATATGTATGCGATTTTAGTAAGGTAAATGTCAAACTCAGAAAACTCTTCTTTGTGGAAAGTGCGAAATCGCGACTTTTCAAGAGAGAAGACACTCTTGAAACCCGAACCTGTTCTTTCAGATCCTTTGTATAACAATTCTGCACGCCGGATGATGCAAAGTAAAATGGGAAATAAATCATTAGGTGAGTGATTAATTTTGGTGTAATTATATTACTTTTAGAAATTAGCGGTTTTTCAAAAAACCATAACTAAATGATGCACTTTTTACATTGATTAAAGAAAAACAACCGCCTATGAAAAACCTTTCACAGTCAATTAAAGTGTGACAGCATTTATGCGAGAATCTTATTATTTCATTCAAGAACTTACTTTATTCGACTTTACTAAGTTCTTCAGAAATAAATATATATAATTATCTGAATATATACGTCCACTAATTCTCATAAGTTGCACTATTAGTACTTTTATTACTCTGTAAAAATTATTTTGGTGTAATGCTTTTAGCATATATGCAGCAGCTTCTATTACCTAGAAGTAGTGTATAATATTTCTAAATTGTTGAAGTAAGAGCAGGTACTTGTTATTGTCCCTCTGACTGATGCAATATAAAAAATCATTAAATGGAAATAGGAAATTTTGTAATTTTCCAACCAGATTATATAACGTATGAGAAAGACAATACGTACTCAATTTTGTCATAAATTTTAAAGTTTTTATTAACCCTTTAAGTGGCAAATATGTAATTTTTGTTTAAAACAATTTTTCTGGCAAAATTAACCTACATTTAAGCCTAAAATTCCAACAACAAAAAAATTGTTTCGATATTTAAGGGGGGGGGTGGGGTAATTAATTTGTAGCAGATATGCTACATTGCCACCTAAGGGTGAAAAATATAATAACTAGACAATTATATTTCATTGAAGGACAAACAGATTTTTTGCTTATTTTATTATTTCTTTCTCTAGAATTGCATTAGTATATATAAAAAGTATTTATAAAACTATATACTCTCCCCAATATATAACACTACTACTTACCAAATATAAACTACATGTATATATGTATGTATGAAACAAGGTCAACAACCCCAAGTTCAAATGTTCAATAAAATCTATTATTTAGAAAGCAAGTTCAAAGCTTCAATATAATATATAAAAAGGATCTATAAAACTACATACTCTCCCCAATATATAACAACCCCTAGTAAATATAAATTATATATGTATTGTATATATGAAACAAGTTCAACAATCCCAAGTTCAAATGTTCAATAAATTCCAATATTTAGTATAGACAAGTTCAAAGTTTCAATAGAGATGTACCATCCTCTGGTTTTCATTTTCATTCGGTACAAAGAAATGAGCATGTCAGCCAAATCAACACTACCCATCCCTTTGTTGTATCTCAAGATCACCTATAGGCACTGGATTTTGATATCCTTCTTTTCAGCTGGGCACCACCTTTGAATTGTGCCCAATGACTCCACACCAACACAGTGGGAGCAATATGAACAGCGTTGTTGTCTAACCACTTCCTTGAATACGGTTGGCACCCATGGTGCCACATGCCAGTATAACCCTGTTCTTGGGGTAAATTAGCAAGTCCAAAGTGGTAAACCAGTTGTCAAAAATCATTGATGACCACTGTGAGAGGGCAAATGTTCACAAAGTCTTGCGACAACTTGGGCAGAATTCTGCAGGTGCTTGTAGTCAGAGTTTTCCACTATTTCACCCTTACCAGCATATATATAAAAGTCATACATAAAGCCAGAAGCCCCAGCACTAACCAAATTCTTAAAGCCCTCACTTCACTGGCTTTTTGGGGTTGTACTGGCGAATTCCACTGTACTTTGTCTTGGCTGGTATAATTTGTTGATCTATACAATGGCTCTCCTCAGGGATAACCTCCAGGCACTGTTCTCGAACAATGTCAACAACTGGTTGAATTTTTGAGAGCTTTAAGGCGTTTTGTTCCAGGACACTGTTGACGACAAAGTGGAGATTTGAACGCAGCTTCTCATATCGTTTCAATGGCATCTGGTCAGCAATGGTTGGGTATCTCATCTTTTGTGATCAGTACAACTTGTACGATGGAAGTTGAATGAGAACCATCTTCAAATGCATTCTAATAAATCGCTCCATCTCGGGCTTTGTTGTGTTCATGGAGGTACCTGATTTCTGGGTACTGTAAAGATGGCTGTTGTGCAACCAATTCATTGATATCGTCAGGCGAAAACTGAAATACTCAAGGGGCGATTTGATTTCTTAAATTTCATCTTTCTCCTGGGTAATACTCTTATCAGATGGTGGCACATCTTTCTTTCTCCATCAAAATGCTTTCCTTTTCCGTTGAGTTTCCATATCTACAACTGTGGTGTTTTCATTTTCCTCACTATTGTCATCATTACTGTTATTATCATCATCACCACTATCATGATCAGATGCAACATAATCAATATCATCACCATCTTCATCAGAGCTGAGGTGTTCTGCCTCAGATTCATTTCCTTTGAAAATCCTCTCAATGGCATCTTCAAAACAGATTATTTTAGGATTTTTTCTCAACATTTCCTAAAAATACAAACATTTAATAATTCAGCCTATTTCCTACAATATTATGGTTAGGAAAATGATAAATGAACCTTATAATAGCTTTGCTGACATGTAATATGTACACAGTATATATCCATAATCACATAAATAGTGTAAAATATAATTTATATTAACCATATTCAAATAAAATTTCAGCAAAATATAGCACATGCTGTTCATAATATAATGTTTATGTAATTAGACCTGTAGTGACCACTACGCGGCAATGTAGCATATATGCTACAAATGTATTTATTTATCTCACTCAAGCTCATTTATACACACGCGTAAATCGGATATGGAAAGCATGTCTTATTGCAATATTAAATACACCAAAACTTATATCAGCGCACTATTCATGAAGACGGAACATTATAACAAACAGAGGCTTAAAACTTACCGAAATCACTGATATTTGACAATCATTTTCTCAATACAAAACCACTTCTGTTCGAAATTTTCGCCATTGCCACATTGTCAACAACAACGTTTGTGTAGCATTTGTGGGTAAAAGGAGAAACTAGACCCAGCCTGCAAAAAAGCGCTCGGTTTTCTATTTGTTGCAGATTTGCTACAATGCCACTTAGAGGGTTAAATATTTGTTTGTTTCTTAGGTTAATTTAAAATCGTACAATCAAAAATTATATGACGAAATTCTTTAGTCTCCAATTATACATTTAACATTTTATTTTTCATAGCCCCATCTAAAAATATAATCCTGAATCTGCCACTCTGCAAATATCAATCAATTTGCAAGTATCTTGTATATCAACAACTTTATTTTAGCTGTCATTGTTGATATGTACATAAGTATGTATTACGCATTAACAAAAGTTTCTTTAAGTCTTGAAAGATTTTAGTTTAGCTTCATCCGAAAATAAACAGCTGCCAAATGGAGTTGCTCGACAAGAAGAAATTTTTGATCCTCTGGGTGTCAGTGTTGACGTTTCAATTGAAAACATGAGTCAGTTTTCGAAAATGGTTAGCGCCCTTTATTATTATTAACATATTTAAACATTTTTGCACCGTCTGTCAAATAAAAATTATTTTTTGACAGAAATCCCCATTAATATGTATGCTAATGTACTTGGTAGTATTTATTAGTCTCATGTGCTAATAATTATAGAAATTCACTGTTTGTTATTTTATAATTCAAGGTTAAAAATTTCTTTTCTGAGAACTAATTTTGTAGTATGTATACATAAAGTTATGAATAATATTTGTTTTATAATATATAATGTACTTTTATATTGTTCAACTTTACATTTTGGGTTCACTGTGAACTATATTTTAAATTTAACTTTTGATTTTTTCAGTCGCATGATCCTTTATCAGAGGCCATTACAAGAGCAGTATCGCAGTCTACAGAACAATCCGAGGAAACTGATACTCCAAATGAAACATTGGGTTCTGGATTTGTTTCATGGTCTGAAAAAAAGAAGGAAGTACTTAAGACATACACCACCACTGAAAGAATATCAATGGATTTTACACTAGGTGCTAGAGCGAACACAAACCCCCAGTCAACTTCTGAAAGGGTAGGAGAGCGGCTTGATCAACTTGAAGATTTAGAGGAATCTGCAATGATGTCATCCACAGGTTTTATATTTTAATTTTTGTAGTTCCAACGTAAAGATTAATTTCATTTTGCTGAAGTTTTCAAACGTTTAGATTATCTACGTTTACGACAATTACGTAAGTTTCTACCAGCAATTCCTTGCTTTTGTGTTCTAATTTGTGGTATAAGGGTAACTTTATGCTTGCTGTAACGCTTTCTAATGATCGGTGAAGGGCATCATATTTCATTTAGTTTTTAAAACAAGTATATGCGTGGCATAATAGACAAGAAACTATCAACTGTTTGGAATCTTGAAGTAATAATCGATTTAGAACAACATTCTGGATCTAAACGTGATAATAATTAAATTTTCTCTTACTCCGCAGACATTCATTTAAGAATATATTAAACAAACAAATTTTATTTAAGCCTTTTTCCAAAGAAGTATGTACTCTTAAAATAATAAGGGGAGAACCTATGGGTGCTACTAAGCATGCAATATTTCTAAAGCATTTCAATTTATAACAATTATAAGAGTATTTATATTTACAGCACCTAGAGGTGCCAATGGGCATTCCCGGTTTAAAGCCAAAATTTTGTTACCAAAGGTAATGTTTTCGGCGCCGCATCCAGCATTGAATTTTTATTTGCGTATTTTCGGTGTTTTGGAACATAGTCCTTCCTATATTTGAGTTGTGATACTATGATGAAGGATATCTTATTTTACCATTAGAACACTTGATTTTAGGGTTAAAACGCAAAGTTCTAGTATAAAATATATCCTTTGATTCATCAATTCAGATTAGCAAGTTAGTGAAGTGAGAACTAATTTCAGTCTGCAATAGTATTTATTGATGATTACACAACCAGGCTAATGCCACTGTAGGGATTCAACGGTGTACTCAGACTGAACCATAATTTGCAAAATGACGGCAATAATTTTATGTCCTTTTCCTAATATTTAAATGAATAAAAAATTCAAATTTTTATTGATTACTAATAAAATAAATTTGTTTAAAAACACTCATAATCTTTAATAACCTCAGCTAAGACACCAATTTCATGCTGCTCTTAAGTAGGAATGCTAGTGTTTTAAAGATAATTTAGTACAAAATTAAATACATCTGAACTCTGGACTGCGTAAGCCCAGTTCCCTTTAACATTTTACGCAATGCTGGAGTTCAACTATTTTAGTATTTGGGACAATGAAATATTTACCTAATATTGGATTTCTTCGCTTTACTGGATTTATGCAATACCATAGCTTCACTGTAGTCACTACAAAACTTCGACCAAAATGACGGGTGAACTTTTAGTAAGGTTCTTATTGCATGCACAGCTTTTCAAAGGGCTTGTTGAAAACTTAGTTCTAAAAATGTTCTCTTCATCAATTTTTTTAAAGCAAAAAGAAACAAACAGTGCTCCACGATTAGCTTACCACAGGGGTTTGATTTGGGATTGGTGTTTTCAGGGAATTAATTTATTATATCATTATTACTAAGCGAAGTTAGTTTTGAAAAAAATATATGTATTGAATGACTAATGATTTTTTGTCTAGGTGCAAATGCAATGGTCTCAAAAGGAGTATATGGAACGTATTAAAAACATGACAAACAACCTCACTAATGCCTGGAACAACGAAGAGAAAGTGAAATCTTTGAAAATTGCGATCCAGTGTGCCAAGCTAATGGGCGATCCAAGTCCATTAGGTTTTTATCCTAGCAAATTTGTATTGGTGGCTGATATTTTGGATTCATTCGGTCAACTGGTGTACTCTAGGTTGAGGGCGAGGTCAATTCTTCCCGCTTTTACTCGATCACCTGCTTCAAATAAAGATGGAAGGGTTGTTTTGTTTTGCATAATGATAGAAATATTTTGTCATAGTACAGGGTTTATCAATTAATTTTATTATTTATTCTTGTCTAGTCAGCAACTATTTTGGCTTCGATAATTTATTAGGAACATTTGGTGCAACTTAATAAATTGCTTCTTCCTAGATTAGTTGCTACCCGTTGACTTTACTCCAGATGTAATATCCGAGAATGCTAAGGAAACTGCTCGTAATTGGTTCTTTAAAATTGCCTCTATCCGCGAGCTGTTGCCTAGAATATACATGGAGGCTTCGATCATTCGTTGCTACGCCTTTTTGTCGCGTACTGAACACGCGGCTGTTTTGCAGCGTTTGGTAAAGGCTACTCGAGGAATTGGAAATCCTTTAGTTGCTGCTTATCTTAGATTATATCTTTCTAGAATGGCAGTTCAGTTAAATCCTTCAGCGACCGCTTCATTCCAAGTGAGTGTTAATTACTAATTAATAGTCAATTAGTCTATGGAAATATCAGATATTAGGGTATCTATAACTAGCGTGAAGTGTACCTTGAATTTATATTAAACATATAACAGGGTAGTTGCTCGCCTTAGTTTTCCTTCCAATCGTGAGAACTTCTTAAAATCCGTTCTTTGCTTTTATTAATGATTTCGCACGAAATTAAATACTTTGTAAAATTCACACTAATTTTGTTTATTTTAATGCATTTTGTTATTCTTAAAAAAATTGTTTATGTTTAGATAAAGTTAGGATGTGTTGAAAAATTTCTATAGTTTCGAAAATGTTTTTATTTGCTTTTCTATAAAATTCCATTAAATTTCCATAATTGGACTTCCATTTCCATAACGTGGAATTTGAATAGAATTGACGTTTTCATTAACATATGCAACCCTGCGTTATGCATGTATTTAAAGTATTACTAGCTTAATCAAATCTGCCAATAGGTTTGTCTGTTGCCTAACGCAGATTAGAAAATCTAGGTTTTATAAATATAAGCATTTTTTCATTACATATGCAATCTACTTTTTTAAAGATATCTACTCTATAATTAAAATTAAGTATTGTGTAATTTGGCGCTATGATGTAGCTCTCTATTTTTGCACATTAATGTACTGTTGCAGAGTGGTTTTATTAAACAGTCCAATTAATAAAAAAAATTTTGATAGTTTATGTTGTTGTGATATTTACAACCAGACTCATTAATTTTATATCATTGGCTATATTAATGTTGCCAAGAAATTTACTGTTTCCGTCGCATTCTCATTTAATAATGGTTTGAATTCACAAATCTTAAAAAACATTTTTAGACCAACTTTACCGAGTTGTTTCAAATGATCCAAAAACTAACTCCAGAGCGAATTAAGTTTTTCATTCCAGAAGAAGATCCATTAGAGAGTGCAGCATTCATGCAACTATTTATTCCACCAGCTGAGTATATTCTTTCGTGCATAATTTACAACAGAAGTAAAGGTGAACTGGCGAAAATTTCAAAACTTTGTCAGAAGCATCCTCTGTTTTTCCATGCAGTCTTTTCCACATTCCCTGCAACGTTTATCACAAACAATGTAATATATTTTTAAATGAATATTAACATTTAATTACTTGTAACTAAGGTTCTATAAATATTTTGGAGTCCAATTTATCTAAATTTTTAGACGATTCACTGGTCCTTGAAAAAATTGTTTAGAATATTACAAGAAATTGTAAAATTTTTGTTAGTAAATTTGAAATAATAGTAACTAACGATAATATATTTAAAAAAGTTCAAATATATACAGCTATCAGTCAATCAATGAAAAATATTTGATAATGAATCAATTACAAATATAATAAATCATTTGACAATGTGTTTAGGTGCGTCAGTTAATGTGTTTTACTCCTAATTTGTTAGAAATTGTGTGCTACAGGTCAAGGAAGTTAGTGGTCCCATAATCGTGATTCATTTCATGCCTCTGATACCACTATTTTAATAGAACCATCAACTTATGTCAAACGTGATTCATTTTAAAAATCACACGATTCCAATTTTGAATTACGTCTTTTTTTCAATTTTTATATTGCAGTTAGCTCATTAAGGACTCTTTTGTCTGTCATTTTGATTTGGTTTCTACCTGTAAATGTATAAGTACTATAAATCACAATCTACCGCATTTTGTCTTTTTTTTCAAATACAAGGCTGCACACAGCTTCACCGGTTTGCTGCTATATATCCAATAAACCTTCATTGGCTATTTAGGTTATCATGTTTACTGACTATATAAAATCTTCAGAAGCGATTTTGGTGCGCAAATCAGAAATGTATAGAATTCTTGGTGAGAAGTGTGTGTACGGTGACGTTTCTCCTAATGATCGCCCTGAACTTCTCAACGCTGTTTGGAAAATGGTTAGAAAGATAGAGAATCCAATCGAATTTCTTCACGTCGCTGCAGTATGGTTACATTTCGCTGCAGTTCATTGTGGTCCATCAGAATTAGCTGTAATGTTAAAAGATGTGACACTTCACGTTCAGGTATTTATTTTGTTGAGATTTTAAGATATATTTTTGTTTTGTTAGTTCTTTTGTCAAATAGTTTTTTATTGAAAGCCATTCGAAATTTTGGGCATAAATTGCAGTTGAGATATGTAATAAATAGATTATTTGCTCAATTAGCAGGACAAGTTCTATTGGGTTAGTCACGTAGGGTAAACAACCACTCAATTGCTTACTAAATGTGGACTATTAGAGAACATCTCTATACTAAAGATTTTTGACGATGGTTGGCGCTAAATTTTTAATAAACGATTGTATTATTTTGTTTAGTTTTAATTTTGTTTATGTTGAGATACTTACTTTGCAGTGGTTATTCAAAATGCTTTTGCGAGATGCTAGTTGAAAATTTAGTAAAATTGTTATGTTGCATGTTAGAAATTTATATTACCGTCAATGAAAGGTTGGTGCGAATCGGGCTGATATGCTAGTAAACTGCGGGGTTAGGGCCCCAAAAATTTTGGTACTTAACCAAACAATACGAGGAAAATTATTTTATTTTGTAACACAAAAGCTTTTAGAAAAATCTATGCAACTTTTTCTCATTTTTCTTTAAAAATAACAGCTTCTTTTCAGAATAATACCATAGTTGACTGCGTTTATATTAACAACTTCATTTGCCCACAGTGGCATAGTCGTAGTCATCTTAACCATATGACTATTGATAGTGAACTGGCATTGTTTTGTACACGTTTCAAAACTGAATCAATAGAAATCCATTTTAATTTGAATTCCAGCATCTGCTTCCTATCGCAGCGCATAGCGTAGTTCATAGAGGAATGTATGTTCAACATTAAAATTTTCCCGCATAATTTGCAATCTAGTTAATATCTGCCATTTAGAACAGTGGATTACGAGATGACCTTTACTCTCAACTAGTCGATCTCCTCAAACGTCAGCTGAATGAAGTTCGCTTGAAATCGCTTTTATCGGTGCCCGCATTTCTCACATTTTTGGATCTGTTTCAGAAATCTTCTGCGCGTCAGGAGGTTTCATTTCTTGTTCTTGAGAAGTTTCTGGCATCCGAAGCTGGCAATTCAGATTTGGTGACTGTGAATGCTCTTCTTCACATCTGTAAAGGCTTACATGATTCTGTTGATGCCTTGACAGATTTCGATATTAGCAATTCCATCTGTAACATTATTGAAAGGTTGCAAATCTGTTTTCCTATACGCATGCATTACTCCTTATACTTTGTGATACAAGTTTTATCTAAATTAAAAGCATCCATTAAAAAGAAATGACTAAGCTGGCCGGTACCAAGTAACATATAAGCTTAATGTACATTTATAAATGCATGATTTACCATATCTTCTGACTATATAAATCCAAATGATAAAAATAAGTTGTTCACTAAACCAGTAAAAATACAAATATTACCCGTAAAGGCATTTTTTAAGTATATCGCCGGTTTCATTAAATTAGTAAAATAAGTCGAGCATCAAAAGCTAAATTTCTTGCTCTTCTAAATATCTAATTTTGCAGCCCTTTTCAACATCGATTCCCTTGCAAGGAAAGTAGACGTGGTTGTAAAACAATGACGAAATCATCAATATGAATGACTAGCTTTTTAGCAGATATTCAGATACTCGACTCGATTAAACTTCAACCTCGGTACAATAGGAATTTCCTGCAGAAACTGTTTTGTCCAAATTCCATTGATTCAATATAATTCCAGACGTGCTAAGCACATTATCCTATATGCAAAAGAATTTGGCAGTGCTTTTAGCAAATTTTGAAGCTTAGAATGTTTTTTTCATTCGTATTTACTTTTTAATTGAGTAGTTGTGCGTGTTTATTTTCATTAATTCTTTAGCCAATCAACATACATAAACAAGAATTTTACTATTTCCGAAATGATTTCCTCCACAGGAGAAATAAGTATGGTTCAAATTTCAAAAATAATGCGTTAGACTAATATTAGTTTCGATTACGAAAATAGCTGCACTCAAAGAAAGAATTGCAAATCGCAATATAAGACGTCAAATCCCAACCGCAAAATTGTCAACAACAAATAATAGGGTTGAGTTCTAAATCTCTCTGATACATTTCTTGAAAATAGGAGTAAACAGAAGAGAAATGAAAGACTTAACTCATATGATGAAATAAAACTTAGTCGAAGTGCAGGTGTAGAGGCAAAACTATTCCTTACTTCAAGAATTGAAGAAGAAATTCCCTATGAACTTGAGTATTGCCCCAAAAGTTTTAATTTACGCTTGAACCAATTGTGTGTAATTTTTCATTTGGAAAGTGTGCATCTTGCACGTTTCATCCATGGGTCCTTCCTTTTAGCAATGTTTATAGAGCCATATTGACAACAACGGTAGCTATTTTTCAATTCTTAGAGGAAAAAACTTGGGTTGTCGTCTAATCGAAAATTTTTATTAACACTTTCAAGTGGTATATGAAGATATTTTATAGCATTTACTTTCGAGATTGAGGTTCTGTTAATGCGCCCACAAGCTTAAGTATAATTTCGTTAAATTGTGCACAATAATGTCTTTTTATTGCAAAAATCTTGCAAAGTGCTTAAAAGATTTTCTCAACTTTGATTTTATAAATTTAGATTCATTGATCAAGTCTCATTTGGTCGTGATTTTGAACAACAGTTGCTATTCTACGTGGATTGTCGAGGCAGTTTCCCGAATTTCGAGCGGGTTTTAATTCGCCTGGTGCATGCAGTTAACCGCATATCCATAAACACTAGGGTTGTTGTCAAGGGTCATCATTCGCAGCGCACTGCATCCTTCGTTCGCGCGTGTGTGGCCTACAACTTTATTACCATACCTTCGTTAGCTAGCATCCCTACTCGACTTCAATTGTACCTCATATCAGCGCAGGTTCCTTTTTGTACTTGAATATTGAAAAACACGACATTTTAAATTTAACTTCCAACCAACTTTTCAATAGACTTTATGGTTTCTAAAATGGCATGTTTTTTGCATGGTGGTTAAAATGTTATATATTTGTGTATGGTCCAAGTATATTTTCGAATTTCGCTTATTGTAGTATAATTTTAGTGTAAATTACGAATTCATCCAAGTCTTATCCTAGTTAATAGTAAATTTCATACTCAAATGAATGAGAGCAACATGTTTTTAGTGCGTTTACATATTATATATGTCTTTTTTAGTTAGATTCCATCACTTTGTAGCGTGTAGTTTGGAGGTACCTGTGAACAGCTAGAGCACGTTATTTTTATAGGCCTAGTATTGATATTTGTTTATAACTACTATAGAACTTGGTTGATTGGAATACCCTTGCGGAAAATTATACGTGATTTCCATTTTGGATATTTTGATTTCATGGCATGCTAAAAAGCAATTAATTTGTGCATTTTATGTGCATATTTTGAATTTAGTCAGTTATTTTTTATATACAATAATTCTATTGTAATGTTTAGGTGGCCTTACAGAATCATTGTTTGGCGCAGGCGGATGCCTACTTTGAAGCAATGAATGTTTTAATTCCGCACATCCCTCTTCAATTTACTGCGAGTGCTGGAGATACTAAAGGGAGGTCCACCGAGTCATTCATTTTAGCATTCATGTCTCAGTATTTCACCACACTTATTGTTGCGCCTGATCATCCTGAAAAGGGCATTGTGGCCAATCTTAAGGTTAGAATTTCCTCACAATTTAACTTCAATTTAATGGGAGTTATTCTGACTTGATTTCCTTATACACTGCAATTGTTCATTGCGATACAGGATTAATAAAATTTTTATGCATTTGATGCTCTACTTTTTTATATAATGGGTGTATTTGCAAATGCACGCGAGCGGCGACCGAATAATTCCGACTGTATTAGTTAATTCATCACTCTTAAATTCTATTTGCTTAGGACGCTCGCGCCAACCATTCCAAATGATTTAGTCGTAATTATAGTTGTAAACTTCACGAGTCTTTGTATGCTTGCCTGTAGTTTTAATTGGTAACAGACATTTAAAATTTTCGTACAACCAATAAAGCAGTATATTAAGTATACTAGCTAAATTATTGCATTTTATTTTATATATTTATATTTTAATTTCATCTCTCCACTTGAAATTCTTGCTGAATTTGTGTGAGAGTGACTTGTTGAACCTCCAAAATCATGCAATTTGATCTCCGGTTGATCACAAAAGCTATCAGGTCGCCAAATGCTATACACGTATTGTGGTGGTGAAGACATTTAAACAAATAAAAATTGCGCAGTTGGTAATGACGCAATGTAACCAGGGTTTTCAAGTACTCGGAATTTTATAAACTCCAACTCGTATGAATTCGCAAAACTTCATCAAAAAACTCTGAAAAGAATTCATTAATACTTTTACTCAGACTCGAATGAAAATTCCTTGAAAAATAAATTATTTTAAATTTCACTTGCTTTATCAACTGAAAATAAATATGTTTTAGCGAAAAAAAAACTAGGAAATTTGAAAAAAATGTCGAACGAATTCGGAATAGGCCTATTACTTCAAAAAAATATTCGAGCTTGAATCGTAAATATTCGAACTCTGTCTGAGTAACTCAAATTCAATTCGAAAACTTTGAGTACGACTATATTATTAGTTGGTTGGCCGCTAGCGTTGAATTAGCAAATGAAATCCGCGGGCACTATGTGTACGAGTGTATATGTACAAATACATTTGGCCAACCGGCTGCGCGAGTTTGAATTAACTAATAAATTCCAACCGGCGGTTTCAGTTAATCCTTCTTAAGTAGACTTGGCTGCTCGCGGTTTCAATAGTTGGGCAACCGGCACCGCGCGGGCAATTAGCAAATACGCTCAATATACATTAACTTTGCATTAATTTTTTAAAAATATTTGCACGGAAATTCAAATGCTTGTTGATTTATTAGGTAAACATCGTAAATTGTGATTTGTTGACCTTGTCTATCTTAAGTTTATTTGCTCATATATTGAGGTTTTCTTTTCACTGATATCATCAGTTTGTAAAGTAGTCTACGAAATTGTTTTCCATTTGTTTATATTACTTTATAAACTTAATTTGATTTTCCTTTTTGAAATTACATTAATCTCAACAGTAGTTAGGGAGTGCATGTTTTACTTAGCACTATCTTTATTTTAATTCGTTAGTTTTCCTTTCATGTTTTTAGGGTGCCTTAAATTCGATTGAATCCTTAGAGGTAGCTCCTGGTAGTCATATCAAACAGTTGGTTTTCGTTAGAGCATTGAAAGCTCTCTCTGTATACCTTTTTGAAAATTATCCATTCAAAATCCATGGGGTAGAAAACAATTCTAGTCTTTATGCTGCTGATAAGCGATTCCTTTCAGAAATCTGTAAAATGTGTCGAACGTTATACTCCCGATTAATCAATGACAAATCTCAGGGTAAATATATTACGTTTTACTTTATTCATACATGTGCATATTGGTTTTAAAACTATGCCTGTTCTATTTTTAAATAAACTTCACCTAAATAATTAATCATGAATTTGCCTTTAAGTGATGTTTTGTTGGTGTATTGAAAACTTCCACAAAACTATACTTTTGTACTTTTTTGCAGTTATCTTCATCCCAACCAAACATTTTGCGAGAGAATGTGACGTTAATTTATTCTAGCGGTTTTTCTAAAAAATAATTGATTTATGATTCACTGACAGTTACTTTACTGTTTTTCTTCGAAATAGCAATCTCGTATCGCGTTTGATGTGTTGCTATTAGAGCAAAGCAAAGCCCTGTTAAGTAGAAAATATCTAAGATATGTGCTGATTTTTGCCTCACCCCTGAATTTGAGGCGCAATACATAAAAAATGATTTCAAAATCTCTATTTTAAGGATTTTAAATAGTTTGCAAATTTAAAGCTGAAACGATTTAATTGAACGTTTATCAATGAAACCATTTTTTCCTGCGTATCTACTTACATGCATACTTATGCTGTCCACATCGTTATTTGACCTGTTTCCACATATTTTCGATAATGTTAAGGTCTTGAGATTGGCCAGGCTAGTCAGCAAAGATAGCAACCCCATTATTGTTGAAGAAGCTCTTCATTTCTTTTGAGGTATGACATGGAGCACCATCCTGCTGATATATTGAATCACTGGTAAGGAGTGCCAAGAGTTCTTTTTATAGAATCCAGAGCTTCGGAGAGTGCAGCGATTTGAACAATCTGTGAAAGTCACACTTCCATATTGCACCCCATACCATTACAGACTTCCCACCGTACGTGGTCCCCCGAGCAGGGATGCCTCATTTGCTGAATACAGAACAAAAATGCTGAATGCTGAACAGCATTCTCCAAATGCTGAATTCAGCAATCTATTAAAAACGGTTATAGGTTTCAACATTTTATTCGAAAACTTCAAAAACCTCAAAATCTTGTTGAAACAATTGGTTTTCTTGATATGCTATGTCCATGATTTTCTCAAAGTTATAGCGGATATACAACTGATCATCCAATTTTTCTGCTTTGAGGTTTGCCTGTAAGGTTAAATGAACAAGTTTGTGTTTTGAAAAGGCTCTTTATACACAAGCATCCGAAATCCTTTTTAACAGCATTGGCAAGGCTTCGTTGGATACGGTTGTTCTCGTGATTAACATCTTGGCGAAGCGTTTTCAAATCCTTAATTTCGATCCTTTCAGCATCAAATTTTTGAATTTTACCGGGTGGTAAAAATGATTCAATCCACTTGCGGGCAACAATATTTTCCCTTTGATCCCAAATATCAAACAGGTGTTTCTCCTCCGAAAACAAAACGTTTCTCAACAAGGAACAAACCTTGCCAAGTGTACCTTTACTGAACATCTTTCAACGTTTTGTCCAAAACATCGTCAACTCGTTCCTCAAATGATCTAGCATCGTCGCGTTTTTAGGCCAAGTATTCAGAATTAAACTGAACCCCTTGACAACATCGGAAACGTTCGCAGAATCACTTTGAACACGATCCAACTGAATTGCAAACTCTCTCATGATTTATCGAGTTTGTTTAAAGTTTGGGATGTCTTCTCCATTGAATAATTCTTTCTCAAATGCTTTAATAATGGTATCGTATCGAGAGTTCCATCTCGTGACAGTATAACGGGAAATCTTGTCTTCTTTTACAAGATTGTCAATAATTCCCATAATGTTCTTAACAGATTCCACGTGTTTGAAAACATCACCCATCAATAGATTAAGGATATGTGCCACACAGCCTGAATAAAGAATTGACGGAAATTCGGTACTCATTATTTTGAAAGAACTCTGAATTGAAGGAGTGTTATCTCCAACAACTGTAATAACCTTAGTGCCATCACTAATCAGGTTTTGAATAACATTTTTTAAGATAGCAAAAAGATTGATAGCTGTTTTGTCATTAACCACAACGCTTTTCAGGTAATAAATCTGGTTTGCTCCCGTGGTTATGATATAGCATATGTGGTTTTGCCCTTTTACAGGATTCTTCCATCCGTCAAGATGTCCTGTGGCGAATCGTCCTCTCAAGTCCTTTTGTATTTTTTCTCTCCAATCACGAGCCAACTAAAAAACTCGATGATATTTTTTCTGTTTTTTGTTTTACAATCATACGTCCATTGAAAGACTTTGTCTTCAACTAAATCAAATGGTAGTACGTGTTTTGAGCAGCACACTGCAATAGCTTGGCGATTCAACCTTGGAAGGTTTGGTAAAATAATTTTATTTGAAGTGAAGAAGTCAGAAATTTTTGGTATCCTTGCTTTTTCGGCAGGTGTAAGGATATCTGGATGCTTTGTAAGAATATTATTTCACAAGATAGTTAAGTGAGGGTATGAATTCACGTATTTCACAGTAACCTGGCAATGCTTTCACTGCATTTTGTTGCCAGCAACAGCATCAAAAGGTCTTTGATTAGAAGGCATTTTTTAAATCTGAAATGAAAATATTTCAATAAATAATTGATAATGAAAATGATAATAAATTTTGAAAATATTATAATAAAACATTATTTTATTAGTCAAGTTAGTGAACGATGATGTGTGTTCAAGAAATTCATTACGATTGAACACGTGCAGCTCTAAACGCAAAATACAGTAGTTAGCTGAATTCAGCTCGTGAATTTTAAGTGGCTGAATTCAGCGTGTGTCTGGTTACTTACTGGTTGATTGTTTTTAAGCTGGTATCTTACGATAAGTCAAAATGGCATGCTGTCATATTGGGAAAAATCCCATAAATTCAAAAGCGTTCTCTTATTTTGCACATAACCACTTTTGTTAAATTGTATTGTCTAGAATAAGTTGGAAACTAGATGCCAAATTAATCTAATTTTATAACAGAGTGTGTATTACACATACCTGCTTTATATTAAATGAGTATTATTAATCCCCCTCATAAACTTAATTGAATAAATGAAAAAATAAAAACCGTTCTCTTATTTTGCTCGCTACTGTATATATATATATATATATATATATATATATATATATATATATAATTTTTTGTAAATGATTGTTATTTTGTAGTTTCTAATGTCCTAGTGATTATGTCGAATTTTCATTGTTTAAAAATGTATTTTGCAAAATATACGAATCGAAAATTTACGATTTCCCAGGGTAAAGCGAACTTTAGATACATTGAATGATATGTTGTAGAATCTGTTTGTGACCGTCGAAGCTTGTGGGCGTCAGCATTGTTTTGCTGCTTTGTAAATTGCTCTATTTTTCAATCTTTCATGGTTTCAGAGGCTGTCATATGCTCAGTTGGATAAAAAATAACCACAATTTTGTTGGCTAAAATTATCCGTCTCTACCTCTAAAAACACCGCGTGAAGTAATTGGAACATTGCAGCATTATATAAAGCAGAACAGAATATGTATTGTTTATTAAATATATCAACATGTAAACCAATGTGTGTCGCACAATAAACGTTTGGTGACATAATTAATTTTATTTTGGAGTTCAAGGATTTTTTGATTTAAATGTCTTTCTCTAAGTTATTGCGAGTTTGGTGTAAACGAAAATCAATTTGTGCACCCAGTTCAAAAGTATTGAAATGCCAAAGTATAAAAATCTATTTTTTCTGCTGTGTTTACGTTTTGAGTTTTGACTTTATAACATTTGGAAGTGTTTACTTAGTTGATGTTTGTGCTTGCGTATTTATTAACCAAACATGTATGCGTAATATAAACGAATTAATTTCATTTATTACCTTTTAATTAGTGGCTTGTATTTGTGGGAATATTTATGCGTTGTCTAGCTTGTACATCGTCTATTTCCATTCTGTTCTTTTCCATGAATTTGTGACCTACTCTGGACGGTGATGCTACATTTTCTTATTTTTGAACTTAGGATTTTCAGTTCCTGTGTTTCTATAATTCCGATTAAATGGGGAATTTTGTTACATTTTATGGGGCAATGAAAAGTGCGCAAAAATATTTTATGAATTTGTGTTTGATATTTTCAGATGAACAAAAAACTTCTTGGCTCCTCAGAAAGCAATTTTTCACAATATGTGAACGTTTTTTGCACAGAAATTAAATACGCCGTTAAAAAGTAAAGTATATATATATATTGATTGTCGTATAGCTTAAAAGCCCAATATAAAGTTTATATTATCAATGATTTGTAAAATACATTACATATTTTTTAGTGCTGTAAATGAAATTTTTTCACATTTTTTAATTAATACCCTTGGCATTCTTTTAAAATGTTTTACAGGAGAGTTTTTTCGAACTAGAAATATAAGAGCTAGTTTCAATGATATATGCAAAAGTTCAACTGTAGTATGACCATAAAGAATTGGAAGTAGTCATAATCTGTTAGTCTGATGTATCCTGTCGTTATTAACTCTATCCTAGTCACACATATTTGTCATTTAATTCGAAATCCTTCTTATTAGTATATTAATTTATAGCATTTCGATATTTTGAAAAAATATTCTATTTAAGGTTTAGCCGGTTCTCAAGTATTTTCAGAAGTGGCATCTGTACTCATTACTTTCGGTGCTAACGACTTCGATCTCATAAGCGAGGCTTCTTCTCGCGCTTGTGACGTGCTATCAACCAATTTAGTTCACAAGGAGACGTTTATTTGGTTCCTACGATTAATTCAGTTTCACAAGCGAAACCCCAACAGTTGTCCGGCACTGCAGCCTGTAATCAATAAATACGAAAAATGTGGCCTACTCGCTAGAATTTCTTAAATTTCTATTTTGTAATAAGATTTATTTATATTTTCATAAATTGGTTTTTAATAAAGAAATATATTTTCACATTTTTGATATTGGATGTGTTTTTCCATAAACTACTTAAATTTTTAAACATTATTCAAGAATTCATTGGGAGATTTTAAGTTCTGCAATTCGAACTGTAGCAATAAGTTTTTTATTCTATTATGGATGAGCCACCTAATTTTAATAAGATTTTTCTCGTCAATCGTAATTGTTGCATCTTTGTAGCTGAACAATAATATATGAAGAACATTCTCAATATACAAAATCAAAAGAATTTGGTTGTATCCAATTTTTCTTGGACATGCAGTTTTAGAAGAATTGAATTTTAAAAATGTTCGTAGTACGTAAGAGCTCATGTCAATACTCATTTTCGAAGTTAAAATCTGAAAAGCAACAATTATTCATTTTAATAAAAACATTAAACTAAGAGATATATTTCGCTCAACTTGAGCATCGTCAATTTACAAAATTTTCCCTCTAAAAATGCATTATATAATTAAAATTTTTTACAGTTTTTTATGAAGGTGTTAAGTTGCCCCGTGCCTTACTATCTGTATATAAAAAACGAAATTGTGAAAGTTCGTTGTTGATACCAATGCCCTTTAAACTTATATTTCCATAAACATTAAAAAAATTAAAAATTTGGAATATACAATGAAAAATACAATTTAGAATAAATTTTCAATGTTAATTGCAACAATGCTTTCCTATACAACAAAAAATGACTTTGCTGATGCATACTAATGAATTTAAAAAGAAAACGTATATAATTGAACCAATTGGGTATAAGCGAAAATGAAAAACCCAATTCCAAGTCGTCATGATTTCTCGCAACAGTTGATACTCACGTCGTCCGCAACTCACAGCGAACTTAAGATTTTCTCGTAGTATGCAGAGCTGCAATTTGCTCGGGTCGGCCTAATAACTTAATTGGTATTTGAAATACAAAAAATCACCTGAAAACGGAAACTTTGATAAAAAGCATTCTCTTTAAATTTAATGTTGGCTGGTGCGATACTTCTACCATCTAAATTTTGGATGCTACAAGCAAAAAAACGTTTCTGAAATCACCCAGTTTGTTTTGATGTAATTTTAGTAATTGAATATATAAGAACTGATATGTTCTCTAAATATATGAAGAATCAGTGCAATCCTCGTAAAAATTAGTTGTGGCAATGCTTATACTACTAATATAGTGGTGGCTGTAGGAAGAGATGTTGAAACGTGACATATTTGATACCTTGGTCGTAGTGCATAGTACTCATCAGGTGGTTGCAACATTTTAAAGGGATTTCTTCAAGAAATAGCATTATTATAATTACTCTAAATATGAGTACTTTTTCACCTTATGGTATTCAGGCCACCTAAGTATGATTAGTGCTTTGCATGCAAGCATACATTTAAAGGTTAATAAACAAAAATACAAACATTATATTTACTACCTCTTTTGATAAGGGATATGCAGAAAATTATTATTTTCCTTAAAACAAATTGTTGTAGTAGAAGAAATTATTAACATTTTAAAGGAAATTCGTATAAAAACTTGTCAAAAATGTTTTAGTGAATCTCGAGTAGTTTTGTAGAACGTGTATGAATACATGTACATATATATATATTTAAATAAACACACATTTCACTTTCATATAGAATTAATTTTTAAAAAAATGTTTGGAAAATAGAGTAGCAGAATATAAATGCTCTTGTTGTGGTTATTTTCTTACTTCCATCTATTGTTCTACAAAAAGTATCAAACAGAAATAAGACACAAGAGAACTTAGAGCATCTTCGTAGACGACTAAATAAATGGTTCAAAGGCAACATTAAGGACTTAATAATCGAAGCTAAAACTATACAAGAGAGGCTAAAGTCATCGGTGACCAATAAATTCTGCACAGCCAAAAAATTTGCGAATTTAGTAACCAAGGGAAACTCAAAAGTGCAACATCATTACTTGAAAATGAAACTAAAAAATTTCCCTTAACAGTTACTGATAAAATTGTTCGAGCCTTAGAATCAAAACAACCTGATGCCCAAACTTTGAAAGATGAAGCTATTGAAAGTGACACTCATGTTTTTCCTAGTGCTATTTTTTCCGAGATAACAGGAGAAACGATTAAAAAATGTGCATTGCGATGCTCTGGAGGTGCTGGTTAGAAAGTCTTGGAGCTAAAATAATTTCGACATCTTCCGTATTTCGCCCACATTCTGATAATGTGTGCGATGCTTTGGCACTTTTGGCAAAGAGGCTTGCTGGTGAAAGTTTGAACCCTACCCACCCACTTATCTCTTTACACTGCTGGTCGCATGATCGCAGTTGACAAGAATCCAGGTATACGACATATTGGAATTGGTAAAATCTTTCGACGCATAACGGCATATGCAGTTCTTCAAATTCTAAAGTAAAATATCATAGAATCTTGTGGTGCACTGCAGACAGCCGCAGGTCACTCAGCTGGTAAGTAGTATGAAGAGACTCGTATTCGTGTCACTTTTTTCTGATTGGTCGAGAGGTGGCTGTCACTTTTTTCTGATTGGTCGAGAGGGTTGGTCTTTGACCTGAGACGCCGTGGATATTGCCGATGGTGTTGTACTGACGTCATGGAAGTCATGTACTTTTACTAGTTTTTGTGTTATGTGGTCTAATTTAGTTTGCATTTTTTACTTTCCCACATTAACTTACTTTACATGTATTACTTTCCTACATTAACTTACTTTACATGTATTACTTTCCCACATTACCTTACATTTTTTTAGTACAGCATTGCAACACTGTCACTGGTATATGATAAAATATATTAATAATTTAATCTAATGATGTTAAAAATTCTCAAAAAACCTTTATATTTACAATGAAATATAGCAACTATCTCAATTTAAACAAATGATGTTCAAATTTACAATAAAATGGTTTTTGTTTACAATGAAATATATGACTTATCTCAATTTAAGTTAATGATGTTAAAAATTTATATAAAAAACGTTATTATTTAGAAAAAATATATAAACAACTACAATTTAAATAAATGATATCAAAAGTTTACAACAAAAAACATTTTTATTTACGATAAAATATATAAATGATTACAATTTAAGCAAATGGTGTAAAAATTTACAATAAATACGTTTTTATCTGCAATAAAGTATATAAGTGATTACAATTTAAAATAATGATGTAAAAAATTTACATAAAAAATGTTTTTATTTACGATGAAGTATATAAATTATCTCAATTTAAACTAATGATGCTAAAAATTTACATAAAAACGTTTTCATTTATAATGACACATACAAATTATTACAATTTAGCCAAATGATGTTAAAAATTTACAACAAAATACGTTTATATTTAATATGAAGCACATAAACGATTAGAATTTATGCAAATGATGTAAAAATTTACAACATAAATCGTTTTATTTACGATGAAGCATATAAGCGTTTACAATTTAGGCAAATGCGGTAAAAATTAACAATTTTATTTGCGATGAAATACTTTGACGATTACAATTTAAATATATCCTTAAAAAATGTGAGATAAAACGTTTATATTTACGATGAAACACATAAAAAATGACAATTTAACCAAGTGATGTAAAACTTTGTTCGTCAAAAGTATAATTTGTTACGAAAATAAAATTTGAATATACAATAAAGAATGATCGAATTTAAGTGTATGTACTGTTTTCTTTCTCATTTTTGAAACGTTATATTAATACTGTCATGAAATTTTCACTTTATTCATTGCCTCTGACTATTGATGTGTTGACGTGAAACTTATTCCGCATTGTAAGCTATTTTTACATTTTAATAAGTTAATATTACTAACTTTCTTTCATGTGATTACAATATATTTTAAAATTTTATAATGTTTGTGCCCGTTAATTATCTTTGTTAACAAAAATTTACATTAAAGTTGTGGAAATTATATTATTAAAGGGAATTAATTTCTAATCACACATATATTTCTAAAATTTCAATCTCTATGATTTTAAAACTTTTATATACAATTGGGTTAAACCCGGTTTTCCGATTGCATATTGCGAGATAAATATCTTATACTTGAATTCAATGAGAAAACCGCCTTGAAGTATTTATTTCATTTTACTTCAGGCCTAGGTGCAAGCTGCTTAGTAGGACTACAATTTTGTTCTTCTTGGCACCTATGAAATGAGAGCAATGTTATTGCTGTGATAAAAAAATTCGTGAACTGAATACTTTTTCATACATTTCTGTCAAATATGATGTCAATTCTTCCCTATATTTCTCATTGAAAGGTCATTTTTATGATCTTTCAAGGTCCAGTTAATGAGCTGTGAAACAGCTATCTGATAGATGTCGAGGGCAATTTCATTCATTATGTTCTTTTAATAAGCGTTTAACTGCTCTTCCATTAAAATTTCATCATAAATATCCGAACCAGAAACTAATTGATCTCACAATATGTAGAGAAATCTTAAAAGGTCATCTCAAATTTTAAATTGGTAAATCTTTGGCATAACTAAAATGGCAATCGAATTGTCGACACTTTGGTAGATTAGTCAAAAGCAGCGGGAAAATTGATATCTAAATCTGAAATGTAAACAATGAATTTGCATAAATTACAAAATCTTAGGAATTGATATGGCCAAAATTTAGCAAGCATGTTTTGCAGTGCAAATTTGCAATTCCAAAAAATGTAGTAGCTTGGGACTTTGAGGGTTAGGTTATTGGTCTTTGTCAATCTTTAATGATTTGCAAGTAATAATTGTCTACATAGTTTTTTTTCAAGAAAAAATTCCAAACTAGAATATAGTTAATATATATATATATATATATCCTCAATCTCTATAACCAATTTGTGCAACTCTTCAAAGTGGATATCAATAATAAAATGAAGAAGTTACTTATAACTAAATCAAGCAGTTAACTAGACATTATGAGAACAATCGGCATTGAAATAATAAAACTAATCCTGAACAGAAAAACATAGCATACTTATAAATTACATCTATCTTCTGACTTTGCAAACGGCACGCCATAATAGCAATTTTTAACATTCTTGCATTAAAGCATGTTCCCCAATAGACTTGCATATTCTTCATGATCTCCTAATTTGCAAATAGGTTTGGAGAAAATTCTTTGTAAATATGGAGAAACGGTATGTCCCTTAAAAATGACGTCTGACTGTTTAATGTTAATACAATGATGAGCTTCTTTTATTAAATTTGATATTAATTTTAAAATGTCAAAAACAGTTCTATCTTAGAAACTTAATTTATATCTTGTTGCAAGTGCTACCATATTATCATATTTTTGTCATTAAATTATTTATTGTAGTAATAAAGTTTGTGAATGGAATCTATAATTTGTCTGAATGATGTTGTGAAAATACTTTCAATTATTTTTGGAAATGCGGGTTTCTTAGTACTTAGGAATTTAATTTGAAGCTCATAGATAATCTGTAATTAGTAACGAATTCAAATTTTCAGAGAAATTTACAATTTTTGTCATTAGTAAAATTAAACGAATGTAAAATTTATTATAGTAATTAATAATAGTTTTTAAACCTTTTTACATTAAAATTATATTTATAAATAGAAGGAATTATATATCTTTGCGTCAACTGTTTTTGGATTTTTTATACTATATTGTTTTATTACACAAAATTTTTACACTTCTATTTTAAACAAAAAGCACACTGTCTTTTAAGTTTGAAGTAAATACAAAAATAACGTAAATGAAAATAAAAAGAAATGCAATAGCAAATATTTTGTCGATGAGTGCTGCAACCTTCAGCCATTCCTAAACACAACTTTCAATAATGTGAAAGAAAATTTAATAGAAAAATGCATGTATGATGTAATGTCAATATAAATGTATCTAATCTATAAATTTGCTAAAAATAGGGACAAAGTGATTGTCGTGATCAGTATTAAGTTATAAACCCAGTAATTAGACTGGAGGAAATTTCATGAATGTAGTAAACTGTAATTTATAATTTTTACCAAATAAATATCGAAGTTGCATGTCTATAATAGTGATATTGATGTTTTGATACTTAATTCCGGTTCATTCGAGGATCTTGGCAATATTGCGGATGTGGTATTGTATTGCAATCAAAGATAATATGACACATTAAAATTTGAAGGGCTGTTAAAATTTATGGTACTGGATATGCAGTCAAAATATTAAACTCTCCATAAATTTGAGTTGGCATTAGATTGATTAACGATTGTAAATTACGCTCGTAAAATATATATGAGAGCTTGATTCGGTAACTTGTAGAGAATTTTTACAAATTGGGAAATTTTACTAAGCAACGTTCAAAATTCTACAGTTTAAATACAAATATGTTCATAATTATCTACATGCATTGCCTTAAATTAAAAATGTCGCAATTATCAGAAAAGTACATTGTTATAAATAAACGTATTTTCATACCGACTGTAAGCAATAGCATCGTTCCACAACACTTGTGAAGAAAAAATAATTCATCATAGTCAACAAGGTTTTTACACCGTGAAATTTTGTCTTCATGTTTTTCTTAATTTATATCTGTAATTAATAAACTCTAACAACGTAAATCTACATTCACTTGTTGTCTCGCATCTATCAACGCTATTAGCATCTAATATGTAATAGGAAATTATAGTAACAATTGCTTTTTCTAAGCAAATTACACTTTTTTATACATGTTAATGTATTTTAAAAACGAAAGTATTCTTGTATTAATTATTTCCTCTATTGTTAAAACATGGATATTTAAAAAGTCTGACAAAATCAAAAATAACTAAATTAAAGAATTATGAAAACATTTTTTTGTTTTCAACAATGTCGAAATTATAAAAATATAAAAAGTGAGTTAAGAAACAGATTAAATTCTATTGCAAATCTGAATCTATGATGGATATATTTGGCCTCATCTTATTAATTAGTACTTCATTTCTAAGTAAAAAGTAATTCAATACAATGAAGTGCTAAAGACTTAGTACATTCTTTTTAGAAACTACATATTAATAACATTTGGAATTTTAACCTTAAAGTGCCCGGAGATTTCTAAAAATTTTTCGTGATCATATAACTATTTTTTAAATGATTACAGCTCAAAAACTTTTAACGCTATGCTCAATCTGAAAGCACCACGTGGTAGAAGAGAGTTTCTCCTCTTTTTCTTTGGCTCATATGCGCGATCCGACTCTGTTCCATCGAGGAGACCTCTGACTTTTGAATGTCTTTGCACGCATCAAGAAACAGTCAAGTTCTTTGTAAATACATGAACATTAGTAATAGAGACAACTTAAATCTTTTAAAAAAATTTGAAATTTTCAAAGAAAAATTGTAAACCTTTCTAACAACTTCAGCAAAAGCAATACGGCTTAACAAATATTTTCAATATTTCATTAAAACATGTCCTCCTATATGTTTGTCCATGACTCGCGATTTCCAAATTTGCTAAGAGGTTTGTAAAAAATTCTTTGTAACTGTGGAAAAAACGGTTTATCCTTCAAAATGGACGCTAGGCACTTTAAGGTTAAGGGGTATTCGGGCAACAGTCTTCCCCTTTATCTAAGCATGCTTTTAATAACGCTAAAAGAGATATATCTAATTTCTGATGACAATAGTGAAAAAATTAAATTATGTTTTTAGTTAGAATAATTATTTGGCTTATCACATACATTGAAATTCGCACTGGATTCCTCATTGCCTTCCATAATTCTGCGAATGGTTTTAATATCTTCTCCAATAGCATCCATGTTGTTGTCAGATTTAGGCATTTGTGTTAAATAAATGTCACTACCATTTTCGGAAGATATTTCTACATCACTCTTCTTGGTCCATTTCCTAAACCCAATGCAAAAAACAAAACCTACATAGTATAAGAAAATATGTAAATATTTTGGAATGGGAGGCGCTTTTCCAGATTCTTGAAGAAAGCGGGTTGTGAAGATGGCTACTAATAGTGATCCTGCAACCATTCCCGTAACTACAGAGTTTACCTAAACACAACAATTTATTTAGGATTTTGAATTATTCAATCAATAGTCAGGAACAATAATTGATAACGAATTACAGCAATTGAATCTATATAAGCAAAATGAAAGAGAATAATAGAATATATTGGAAATGCATAAAAGTTTGTTATATGCTGAGTTATAAGTCCCAGTCCATGCCCCTATTCTGTGGTTCTACAGCCCACCACAGTCTAGTCCTGTTGTCAATCAAGTCTCATGGCATTTACCAGGAGCAAATACTTCAATGACTAGGTTTGGATAAAATCATAGCAGTCATGCATTGGGAACTAATGAGACCATAGCCTGGAATCAATTCTAATGGGACTAAACGGGGAACCAATAAATTCTAGCACCACCGAACGTAAAAAAATGTGTTGCAAAAAATGTAGCTAAAAAAACTGTAATCTATTTAAAATTCAATATGGTAGTTACAAACTATTCGAATATTGCATATTTCCGAACAGTATTTAAAAATTATAAACAACTGACAAGTTCAGGATTATGTTAGCTTATTTTTTGAGTTGAAATAAGTCCCGAGCCCCAAAATCTTTTTCCTTTGGGTGCCGAAATTTTAACAGTAATCCCTTTATAATGGGAAGAATCTTCCATATTGTTATTAGACAAAAGTAGAAAATAAGAATGCTCTGCCATGATAGATGTCAAACAATATTTGTTAATCGAATTAATGTTAACAGCAAAATTGTTGCCAATAATAGTTGAAGTCAATTTGGTTATTTACGATGATAAACACAAATGCATTTTATATGATATGCATCTACTAACAATTTGTAGTAAAAAGGACTTATAGATCTTATAAAATAATAGATATCAGATTATATTTACCGTTAGCAACTATTGCATAGGGAAACACATTATTTCTGTTTTTAGATAAGTAATCAAATTTTCTACAGTATCATCAGTTATTCTATATTTTATCAGTAAACTCACGGCCTTGGTTAACTCCATTTAAATGAACATAAAAACATAATAGAATGAGACAGTGTCTTACCCACGTTATCAATGGAACCTTTTGAGAAGTTGCGGGTACAGCTTCTGCAATTACTAAGGAATTTACACAAAGTGTTAAAAAAATAGTTACACCAAAATCGACCTTGCCACCAGACTGAACGGGGAGGAAGAAAATCAGTAAGGAAAGAACACTGATCAAAACCGTTGGCGCGACAATGTTCAAAAAGTACGGTTTCCATTGTCGGCGTAGAGTAATAGTGAAAATGAACAACTTTTGCGGATACAGTAAGATATTTGTTTCAGCTTGCTCACTCACAGGTTCTTCAACATTCCATCCGTTGGATGCACGCTCAAGAGTCTAAATTGAAAAATTTCTTCGCAATTAAATTAGTAATGCAACTATGAAAAAATATGTAATATCTTAAAATTGTTAAGGACTCTATCTAGAATACACTTAAGCAATCAGCAGGTACATATTTTGAGCAAAATAATGCATTTTGTATCGAAAGCCTTCTAAATATATATATATATATATATATATATATATATATATATATATTGGCGCTATGTACCTTAGTTTTTGAAAAACTGCGGTACATAGAGCTAAAAAAGTCCATAGCGCTAATTTGACAATTGGTTTCAATTTTTGCTAGATATAAGTTTTCCACTTTATAATGTTATCCTCTAAATTTCATTGAAAAATCCGTTTTTCTGCGAAAATGAATATATATTAGCGCTTTGTACCATTATGTAAATATATTAGCTTTTATACTAAAATATGTTGTTTTGTTGTTTAGATGCATGGTGGACGTTGAAAACGACCCCGATTAGTTATCTGATAGTATTTCAAATTTTTTAATTACCATATGACACAATTAAAAACTGAGATTTCATCAAATAGTAAAGTAACAGATCAATGTCAAAAAAGAAGAAAATATCACAAATAGAATAGGAGGAAAAATGGAATTCGAACTTTTTTATCATTAGCCATTTCAATTTTGCTAAATTGTTTGAAAACACATCAACTGTTTCGTATTTTGATGCATGTGATATTTTTTTCGAATGTACGAATTTATTCTTAGTAGTACAACTTCACATTATATTATTTAAAAAGTATTTTATAGCAGCAATGTTTGAGCCAAAATGTAAAATATGAGTACTTAACCTAAAACGATAAAATAGAGAAAAAAAATGTATATCTATTTTTTGCTTTAGTACATAGAGGTAGTAGGTACATAGGGTCAGTATATGTATTGCCCTAGTGCATAGAACCAATATATTTACTATAAAATGTATATATATATATATATATATATACATATATATATAGGTTTGTAATGCCTTCAATGCATCATACAAAGCTTGATATTTGACAAAAAGTAGACATTTGGCCATTATTTTATAACCTAAGGGAAACTTTAGCATATGAATATAAAATAGCTAATTTAAAGACTTTCATACAATTAATTAAACCTTATGCATTAAAGAGTTCCTGAGCATTCATTCGAATAAAAATAGTTATTGCATGCAAAAAATAATTGCATTTTGCCTATTTTCTAGCAATTTAATCTTAAACAGACTACACAGCTTTTAAGTCATATAATATGACTCATGATTACTATACATTTTTATAAACGATTAGTGTTCTTGCATGTGCACGGGATGTTAAATTTGAGAGTATTGAAATTTTAATTGAGTCGAGGGCCTATTTATAATTATAGTTGTATTTCTTTGTTATCATTAAACAGCCTAGGAATTTTAATTTTTTTAATGGTTCGTGCAAAGACTCTTAAATGGTTATAACGCAAGAACTAGTATCTGAAGCTGTAATCTTTGACTTCACTCATGGAACACTTCAATGGCTTTGGGAGGTCTATCCCATAACAAAAATACAATTAAAATTCGTTGTTGATCACACCGTCTTTAAACCTAATATTTACCTGAACACTAGATATGACTAGATATAGAAAAGTTTTTTTACAAAATAATAATTTCAAGTACATTAGGCATTGCAACACACTGCGTTACAAATTTGGAAAATTACATTAAAGTACGTTCACTGCTGGATAGGTCAATGTGTTACGAATTCCGAAGTTTCCTAATAAGCTTGGAGGAAACTTTTACATTGACACCAGCCTGCTTGAGGTTATCAACAGACAAATATTTTAATTTACAAAATCGATTTAACTTTCTAGTTTATTTACTAGAATTCAACAATCTCAATTTGTATCATAGCGCAAAATACTTTATGTATGTAAAACATGAATGTTACTTTGCAATGTTGAAAATAAAAGCTATAAATACTAATATCATACAAAGTCTACTAGATGCGATTCTTAATAAGCGTCAAAGTTGCAATACATTAGCGATTATCAAATTCCTTGGGCGCTAGCATGCGACCCGGAGGCCGATATTTCGCAACCGATTTTCCACATTACATTGGTGAACGTGCTTTAATATAATGTTGAAAATTTAAACTAAATTGTACTTGAAAAGATCAATTATTTTTCTTTGAATAATCCAATTTTATAAAAAAATTTTGAATTCTCTCAATTTACCTAATGCTCAAGTAAATATAAGGCCTAAAACACGTGGAATCAACAAAGAACTTTAGCTGTTTATTTATATCTAGATAGACTTCCCCAGTCTGCCCTCAAAGTCAGTGATAACGGGGCCGAAACTCATTAGTTTTTGAGTTATAACAGATTAGGATCTTTTTTGGGAATGCTAAATTTTCATAATTTGCTGTTAAAGTTAAGTTTTTGAAATTATTAAACTGTGTAATATTAGTATTTATGATTACACAACTGCACCACATCAGTTTTGGTATATAAGCTTATATTCAATTGGTTATAGGTTTATTTCTAACTGCAACAAATGCCTTGAATTCATTGGTACGAATTCTTTAAGTTCAGATGATGCAAAAAAATTAACCAGATTTTTTAATGATTGATTAGTTACTTACGGGTAACACATGTGATTCAAATTCAATTTCATTTTGCATATACGTCCAACTTCCGAATTCCAAATTACACATTTGTGTATCAAATGGGAACAAATACGCGTCAAGTGAACATGCAATTGTATATAGTCTTGGTTCTGATAATGTAATATTGCCATTTCGCTGAACAATGATATTTGAAGTAACATCGCTTTCGTCATTAATTGACCCAATTGTGTTAAAAAGCCTAATATCTGGACACCATATATTGTCACACTTAGTCCTTATTCGTGAAACATTCCCACTGGGATCATTCCATAGATGCTGAACACGAAAGTCATTCCAAATCACCATGAGGATAGCAGCAAATGAAAATTCCCCGGTACCAATATCGACAGTGATGATCCGCAATAATCGAAAACATGCTTTCAAAACCAAAGCATCAGCATTTGTTCGCAATGGAATAGTAGTTAAATCAGAAAGATTTGCTTTAACCTCTGAAATCGCTTGGGCATATGATTCGTTCAAACATGTTGTGTAACATGCGATGGATAACACAAGAATCACTTGAAAAAATCTAAAAATTTAAAACATGAAACCTACTAGATAAAGTGTGATATCTACAATTCAGTGATAGCACTTCAGTTAATACTAGGGAGATATATTTTTCTCCAGAAATTATTATTTGTGAATACTCTTAAGATTACATTTTTCAGAGAATTAACTATAGAGCCGGCTTATACAGAAAGAAAGAAAAAAACCAAAATTTTTAGTTCTCGGTAGTAAAGCCAGATATGGAAGCACGAAATTATTGCCTCATTACCCAGAAAAAATCAGATCTTCTGCTAGAATTAAGTAAAATAAACAAACTTGTTGCTTTACAGTTTTTTCATATTTTATTTTGAGCACAATTGCTTAAAAATTTTAATGACCATTTTTTGTGCACATTTTGGAAAACATTGTACATAAAAAATGTTGCCGAAAGCGTTAAAAAATAACCATCTCCAAATTGTTCATTATTCGAATATCTTACCAAAGAAGTCAGCATCAACACGAAACGTGATAAATTGATGATTTTTTTATCCTTAGCTTAATAGTTCAGTGAAAGCTATGTAAGAATTTTGAACCTAATAAACGGAGCCGTAAAAAACAATTTCAATTAATTACTATTAAAAAACTAGTAAAGAAATATCCAAAAATTAAATATTTAAAATATATATTTTTATAGAAAAAATGCAAAAAGAATGATAGCAGGAAGTAGTATAGATTTCTATATGGAATCAGTTACAAGTACTCTGAGCAGATTGTTTTTTTATCAGCGAGAAATGAATGCTTGAAAAAATTCAAAACATTCTTAATATTTGTCATTTGCAGCAGTCAAAATTCAAGTCATTAGTCATTTACAGCAATTCCTTCCATTTTGACGAGTGGAAATGTTGAATATACTGGAATATGCACAGATCTTGTTTGTGGGTGGGCCAGGTTGGGTTGACTCGCATACCACCCTGAGAAAAACGCATGCTAAATAGTTTTACAAAAATAGGCCCTGCATCACCCGCAACATACATTTTACCTTGGTCCGTAGTCGAACCGCATACTTTTAGTCCAATAATCAGTATGCCACCAAAAATTGGAAAAATGCCCTTGATTATTACTTAATAAGTTTACTTTATTAGAGTCATAACTTCCTAATATATTTTTCTAAATATTTGATCACCTAATTTATGTTATCGATTGTCAACAATTAATATCAGACTTGTCCATCAAATCTGGAATGGATTTGGATTTGAAAATGCGATCTATGATTACGTGGATCCAAAAGCTTAGCTCAGCAGTAAAGTTTATAAGAGTAATTATGGCAATTGCTGCTGAATCGGATGCAGCAATGGTTAGTTTCGATTGTAATAAAATCAAAATAATCCTTGCATATGAAAATGTGTTGTAATTCCCTCAGGTTATCTATTCTACACATCTTTAGGGATAAGCTGAAAAAGACATTGCTAATTTTATAGGGCTAAAAGAAACCTCTACACGATTTGTTTAACTTTTGTTTTAAGTAAATGCATATTTATAGAATAATTTATATGAGCTTTTAAATGGGCGAATAATGGAGAAACACTGATCAACATCAGCATAACACTAGTTTAATATCAGTATACAGAAATAATAGACAATAATTTTAAATGCAAAATTGGATGTGGAAAATTCAAATTAACAAATATGTATAAAAATCTCTTTATAGTGGTTGCGATAATGTTTTTGTTTTCAAAATTTGAAGCAAATACATTTATTATTTAAATGAACTTACCTCATATCTTTAAAACTTATAATAAAATAAAGTTAGTAAATGATAATTTCACGCTTCTCTGAATTCTTTGTGATAGCAGATGCAGCTAGTTATAAATTTATGCACGATATTTTAATGGAACGTTTTTCTCTTTAAGTAAAATTCTCATGATTACGTATATATGTAAGCCAAATTCCACTACGATGCAACCAATGTTTTTCTATAGGTATATACTTAGGGGTGCATGACATTTTGCGACTTTACAATGCATAAAGTTCAACAATGTACATGTACTTACGACAATCAGGGGCGCAAATAGCTTCAAATGTTAGAGGCACATTATTTTATTACAATTTAAGGATAGATTATAATAACAATTTTTGTCCAAACCCGGCTCTGCATTTTTGAATGCCACACAGCGCATTTTTAATCAAAATTTAGGACAAAATTTGTCAGTATATGATTTATTTTATGTGTACTAGAGTCCAAATGTCTTTCAAAATAGATACTTAGTGAATCATAAGTCATATCAATTTAACTTTTAAAATATCAATATACTAAAACATTTACTGCAATGAAATTATTCATGACAATTTTATATTTTATCAGCAATATTACCAGACACTATTGCATGAAATTGCGATATGATATTTTAAATGAAGCATTGAATATAAGTGATATTCGAAAAGTCTCTCTATATCTGCACCAACAAAACTTTCCCTGTGATGAACCAGAAAAATGCATGCGTTCAGAAAATCAACAATTTCCAGAATTTGTAATGATAAACACAATTTTTTCTGGGTCCTGATAATCATAGTGTACTGGATTTTAAGTAAATCCATTTAAATCCTATTTAAATAATTAGATTTCATGCTATATTGTTATATTATTATATTATAGTAAATAAATAGTGAAAGAGAGTGTAAATATTAGAATACTATAATAAATTGCATTTTACTTTTATTTGCTGATGATTTCTATCACATTTCAAATATGTGAGAATGTTCCGCTTTAAAAGGCATCTCAGATAGTTGAAGCTCAGTCACCTTTTTTAAAAATCTCTAATCAATTCAAAATTTAGGAGGGCACGTGCCCTCCTGCGCCCCTCCTTGTTTGCGCCCGTGAAAACAATAAACGTTAAAAGCTGCAATTTTCAAATGGACAGCCTCCTTTATCGATATATTAATCTTCAGATTCATCAAGAAAATGTAACAAATGGTATTTTCATATTGCTGACAGGCAATTATTGAAACATAGCTTATCGCTTTTTTGAAAATATCAGAACAGGACCGTAGCCAGCATCATCACCTAAAGGGGTCGACGCTCATTCCGGAGGGTTTGATGAGAATTTCGACCTTCTTAAAATTTAAATTGAAGTTTTACAAAAATTGTAACCCATTTTAATTTTGTGTTGTATACATTAGGTTAATTTTTTGAAAATATACACAAAATATACCTTTGAAATATACCTTAGAAATGCTATTCACATTATTGTTGAAAGCACAATTGAATTGACAAATTTTATTTTTACATGCTGTTTTTGTTTTTAGGTTTGTTGTCCAGGAGTGGTCCTCCCTAAGCCCCCGGGGGCAAAACACATTGAGTAAAATGTGATATCACGCTCAAGTAAAAATTCCATTTTCATAATTGTATTAAGAACGTGACACCTTAGGCAAATTTTCGAAATAACTTTTGAGTACATGTATCTCAAATCAATTTGATAATTTTCCTTATGTATTTGATTCAGTTTTTCCAACCAACAATTCCAATAGAGTAATAAAGATTTATTAACTTACTCATGAAAACATAATTTCTAGATTTTTGTGATTATGTATTCATAAAGTTTAAATATTGTTAAGATTAGACTTAAAACGAAATTTTCCATCGACTTACTATTTTCAAAACTCAAACTACAGTCAATGAGTGTATACAAAGTTTTGTAAATTGAATGTTGTTTTCTTGTCACTACACGAATGTACCATCCATGTTGCTCCAACATGCCACATCAACAGAAGGTGGTAACAGTGCCTGCTGTTAACAGAGCTGTTAACAGTAGATACTGTTAATTGTAACAGCATAATGTGTGCTGTTAACAGCTAATCAAATTGGTTTCAACCAACAAAGCAGTTTTATACTATTTTTTGTCGTTTTCAGGCTTAATAGGCCTATACTACTCTCCAATATGTTACATCGCAATACTTCAATGGAAAACAACTGATAAATGCTATATTGATGTTAATGGTCTATCAAATTGGGATTTGTTGCACAACTTGCAAATTGATTAACAATTTAATTTTATTTTTGAAACCCCTAACATCTTTAACAATGAAAGAGGGCGACATTTTCCTCAAAGAGCTAACTTCCTATGTTTTAGTAGTTTTTGCAATTTTTAGTTTTTTTATATTTTACCTTCAATTTTACAATAGCAATATTAGTTATGAGCTTTTTATTAGTTGTTTGTATAAGTTAGGGTCGTGAAAATTCACAAATTTATCTTCAAATCTCAATCCGAATACCGGGAATCTATTTAATCATTATCGAAATCTTAATGTATTAGGCCAAATAAAAAGGAAATTTAAAATTGTAAATTCAATGAATGTATTCGCCCACATTAAAAATTTGAATTCTAATTTTCGCTGATTGAAAGCAGTAAGTTGGTCAAGAACAAATCGAAAATTATACAAATATTTGAATGATATGAAACAACGAAACGCATGTAAACAGGATTTGGAAAAATTCGAATGTGAGATCTTTTTCGAAATCTATTCCGATTCTGCATTGCATAGTGAACCCAAATCTTAAGATTCGCAGTATCCTAATACAAGTTTGGATGGGCCCACAATCATTTCCCAAAGTGTGGGCATTGCTCTCAACGGTCCTGAGTAACAGAATAATAGTACTATAGTGTACACGTTCCGAATTTCGAAATTTAGCAAGCCAAATTAAACATTTTCTTTAGTGTCGAAAAATAGAACGTTTGAAAAAAAGCTACTTTACAAATTGCCTGTGAACAGCAAAACTGCCTGCTGTTACTATTAACACTAGAAAATGCTGGTAACAGCAAAGCAAATTTGCCATCCCTACACATCACTCAATGCTTGGTTACTATATATCTAGCGATTTTAACTAAAAAATATTCACACTTTTACAACAACTATTAAGCCAAATTGAAACTCATTTAAAATCTAAGTACAGTACAAGCCAATAACATGGCTTGTTCCACGTACAAGTCTCAGATGCATAACAATTAATTGTTAGCTTAAATGGTATCTATATGAATTATACAGTGAAGTTTTCTAATTTACAGTGTACAACAACCAAGAATAGTTATTACAATGAATTTTCGCTAGGAAGTTTTGAATAAAATATTTCAGAAAAATCGCAAGATTACGATTATTGCTGAGAGTTTGGTGAGTAAACAAATAGAGAAGTTGCACGATCACAATTACTAGACGATCTCAAAAAATATCTGAAGTTGGGTGATAAAATTGTTGAAGGGTAGTTTTGCTGCTCATATTTGGATTTTAGTTATTTGTATTGAAAAAAATGGCAAGTTGAGAAATACATTTTTAGAAATACTTTTATAAATTGCATGATGACGAAGCAGCTTAACCCGACCCAACCTACATTCACCTATGGCTTGGATCAATCTCTATTAACGATATTAAGTACAATACTTTGTTACGCAATTTAGCCAATTAAAATTAGTTGTACTGTTTTTTTTGCGAACTAACGAAATTTTTTGAATGAGAATATCGAGTTCAGCTGAGCCGGAAATTCTACTTAGAATAATGTTTGACATGTTAGATTTTAAAATATAAACATTACTCAATGAATATTTTAAATAATTTTACCTTCATACATTACATAGGAAAAACATGATTTTCAATGAAAAAAATTGATCCAGATGATTATGGGATATCGTAGAAATAGCTATACATTTACATGCTAGCAGTGGGACGAAAAATAAATTCCCAAACAACCATTGTTTAACTTTTTTATTATAATTTACCACTAAAATCGTATAGTATTTGTACATTGCACAGGTAAAGATTTTCAATTGATTAAAGGGAAATATTGAAGTATGAAATCTTTAAAATGTTTTATTCGTACTATCAGTAATGTATGGCCAAAACATTAACTCCCAATCAATTAATTATTCTGCAGTTATGGAATTTATGCGGCTATTATCCAATGAATTTAGCTTCGTTTTGCGAACATCTCTAGTAATCTTATTGAAGAAAATAAGGCTGCCTTAAATGGATTCAATACTTATTTTGTCGTCGACTGTAAATTATAGATTGTTGACAAAACTTTTTTGTTTAATTATTATTTCCTGCCTATAGCAATTGGTATTCTTGTAGATTGCAGGATGTTTGTAAGGTAAGATTTCTATAATAAACGGAGTCAATTAAATTATATTCAAGATTAATTATTGATTCTTCGTAATTCTGTCCATAATGTATTTAACAGAAAACGTTCTTAAAATACATTATTTTTAACAACCACTTTATCCAATAATATAAGTATTCTAAAAGGGAAATTGATTAGCATTCTCTGAATTTCTGTAGTTAATTTCAAAATTTTATCAGGCAAATAAACTATGATTGTGGGTGAATGTCCAAAATAAAAAATTGATGATTTAAGAAAGATAAATTACTGAATACAGATCCCTAATCAATGAAGTCCTTGCCTTTTTCAAAAGAGTTTCGAAATGATTATTAAATGTTTGTGATTTTCGAGATATTTTGCTAGGGGCAAAATTAAATATTGGCATTCAGATTTCAAGCTTTACTTAGTTTAATATTTGCCTTAACTATGAAATTTAATGGTGCGATTAAATAATGTAGTTAATGCAAACTTTAGACGTTTTCAGCTTCTTCACACTACTTTTGCCACCATTTATGTCTATATTTCCAAACTTAATAGTGCAAAATCCAAACGAGTCACTTTCTCGTTTCAACGAAGCTCTTGCCATATATAAAGAAACAGCGAAAGTTCGTTTTTGATCTCATGACTTTAAGCCTTATTTTTACTGAACCTTAGATATGGAGAGGATTTAAATTTTTTCCGTTTAAGTACCTTAGGCACTCTAATGCACATTTTCAACATTACATTTGGCACGTCCACCAATATGTCCATGGCTCACGATTTCCGAATTTCCTAATGGGCTTGGAGAAATGTTCTTGTCCATGTCGAAAAACCTTTTTTCCTTCTAAAAGAACACTGGACTTCTTAAGGCTAAGGCTAAAGATTTTTTAAGTTGATGCATTCATACACATATAGTTCACATCTTGATAAGCGTGGCATGATTGTAGTGCAATGATCCCTTGATAACACTTTCTTCGTAAAGGTGACCTAAACTTCAAAATTATTGTGTTGTAAATAACCATTTTAAATGTTTTCCGTGTGTGCGTTTATTTTGTAAACATGTCATCAAAAGAACAAGGAAGCTTTTGCTTAATTGACAACAACATAATAGCAATTGATGCTTGAACTTTTGCTCAATGTTCAAAGTAACAAATTGTATTAAAAATTCGAAGTAATATAAATAGCATGATTCTGTATTGGGCTTTAACTCGGAAAATTTTGAAAAAACGAAAGATATTTGGTTTTTGTGCAATGGTTGCACGCACGTGATTATGCAATTGACTATTTCAAGGATTAAGAAATTCTAAAGTTTTTTTACATTGGATAAGATCAAAAAATGAAAAATTGCCAATAAAAATGTAAGGCTTAGGAATTTGTCGTAGAATAATGAATATATATATATATATATATATATATATATTCGCCAATGGAATTCAGTAAAAAGGATACGAATTTCATAATTCATTTCCCTGTTTCCAAAACAATGACATATAGTAGTGCTTTGCCGACCACCCGATGCCAAACACTGGCCGGCCGCGGGCATGGAAATAACGGGCGAGTACGGGTCATCGTTGTCTTCTAAAATGGGTGGACACGGGCCGCCCGTTGTCCTTCCAAAATGGGTCTGGTGGTCAGGGATACACAATATTTTCTACCCGCACATTACTACCAAATAGTTGCATTAGAAATGTTTATTAGAGATAATTTTCATCAGATTGGCACTAAACTTTTGTTTATTTGAGTTGCTTCTGTAATGTTAGAATTGAATAATGAGTCGTGTGGGTTGCTAGATAGGATTCTGACGTAGTAAGGCCACTGTGCAAAAGCACGATATTTTGTTTTTCTAACATTTTGNAAGCCTTAAGTTCTCTTTGGATATAAAAATGCATATGTGTATATACTATATACAACAATTTTCAATTACATATATTTGAAACAAACTGTGAATTAAAAATTTTCTAAGATGTGTCTGCATGCATGTACATGCTAAACATCTGTATGAGGGCTATGAAATACAAAACGGTGCCTTAAAATAAGTCACGTGATTAATTCGGGATACTTAATTGACAATAATTCATTACTGGTGTATAGTTCACTCTACCTGTTTGGTCTCAATCAGTATTACTAACTGTACATGTATACATTCAGTAAATATACAGTAGAATTGCTTTATGACCCGCATACTTGCCGGCCTGCAGGTCGTTTGGAAAATTTTAGCAAAGGTCTGTAATTTTATCAGCCGTTAACCGGCTAAAATTAAAAAAATTTTCTTGCTTTATCTGATAAGAAGAAAATATTTTGAAAATCTAAGGTTTGAGAAAATGTTATTGATTCAAAAGGTTATAATATTGCTATTTGAATAATAATTAAATGATTCTATAATTTTTGCTTCGAATTTTTTATAGAACTAATTCAGAGAAGTTGCTTACAAAAAATTTTATTTGCTGGATTTCACATGCAAACTTTAGAATATATATACATATATTGACATATTTGCATATACAGTATATCAATACATGTAAAGTAGTTAGTAAATTCATTATTTTGAAATTTTATAGCAATTGAAAAAAAACATTATTGAATAGTCTGCGTTTCTTGACATACTAACCAAAACAGAACATTTGATATTAACTAATCCATTTAATTTGAGGTTTATTATGTTGTATATCTACTCTTCAGTATCATATATTTTTTAATTCATTTCAAACTAACAAAGCCGAACAAGCATAATTATTACACAACCAATTACCATCATTAGAATGCCTCACCTTCAAGTTTTCAAAATTCATTTGGATTGGAAAATCAAAAACCTTTTGGTAAAAAATAAATAATTTTTAATAACCTAGATGAATTTTTAGTGCAGATTTTTAATAATTTCAAAATTATCGCGCAACTTCGCCCTGCTTTTGGTCACTCATTTCATCATTAGTAAAAACCAATAAGTAACACATAAAAACTTTTTCTAAGAAAAATCATCTTTATGAGATAAAAACCAGGGTAACTCGTGCTTCATACTTCTGTTAGCAATATGATGAAGAACAAAATTATATGTTGCCAGTAATCCTAATCACTAAGGGCAAATTTGGTTCTGTTAAGCCTTCAATGTACAAAATGGTGAATTAAGTGGTGGAATGTGGAAGCATTATATATTTTCAGGTATCAAACTGTCCAGTACACACAACAGCCAATACTGCATTAATTTACTAGACATAACTATAATGTTCCTCGAATTGAGACTTAATTATATGCTTCAGCAAGATTTTCGACAGTAAATGATTTTGAGAACGTTTTTTGTCAATCTTAAATATTTGGCAATTATTGGCAATTTTTCTTTTTAAGCAATGTCTTAATTGATTTTTTAAAGTATTCAATAATCAATTAATCAATATATATCAATTAAATATTTCGTACCCGTGCAGACATAGAGTAGAACCAATGCATAATATATATATATATATATATATATATATATATATATATATATAATCTCGAAATACAGGTAACATAAAATTCTTTTATAACATTGTGAATGCCTTACTTTGTCAAGCAGTATTCACTAAAGAAAGCTAGTTTTTCCAGTTTTGAAGAGAAGTACTATGATGCCTTCTGAGATTTCGAGCGATCGTCCAAGATCGAACCTAGCTTCGTTTCGAGGAGAGATGGAATCGGATCCAACATTTTAGGATCAGATTCGATCCGGATCCGAAACTTTATGATCCGCATCCGATCCGATCTGAATTCTTAAAAGAATTCTAGTTTTCGATCCCAAACGGATCCGAATATTAATAAGTATTCTACCAATAAATAAACATGGACTTAAAATATACCGGTATTTGTTATTTTTAAATTCGAATAGAAAATTTTAAGAGCTTCAACACAATCTTGAGCGCGAAAATGGACATATACGATATATTGGGGATTACAGGTTCGGGCTTAGACCGAGTTTTTGGAAAAACGGGACGACTAACGCAATAGTGCATTCAAATCAACTCACATGTTGTAAATCCTATATAACTTAAAAGCAGTGTGCTAAAAAATCAATATTAAGTTTTGAAATATAACAACAGTATCGAAAGCTCTTCTAGTATATACTACAATCTAATACAATGAATTTGGGACAAGCTAACGAAAAAATTCAAGAAATGTTTTTGTCAACGATCAAAAATGGTCCAAAAAATTTCCGACCAATGTCCATCTATGTTTGAAATAGATTGCTTCTTTAATCTGTAATTGTCCACCCACAAGAAGTAAGTCCGTTTGATTGGCTTGAGTTTGATTATGAGTGTAAATTGATAATTGACTGCCAAAACTCTAACAAATTTATTTCTTTGCATATTTGTAGGCTTTGTAGTAATCTAATTTCTAAAATTTGCTTCAGCTATAATAATAATAATAATATATTTATAGTTTAAATATGGTATTACCGCCCTATTAATTTAATTATGTCAAAATCCAAAAATCTTTAGTTTGCAATGTTACTATGAATTGAGAATTGAAGTTGTTTCAAACAACAAGATAAAACATACTTCAAAAGTGCAGCTAAGTCGATGAAAACAAGAATAGCACAAACAATGGTAAACTAAAGAAGAAACTCCAAAATATGTATTGCAAAACATTATAGAAATTGTAGTAGAGTGTACTTATTAAAATCCGTGACAGAAAATTCATTTTTTCAAACTTAATTTGAGATTTGAGTATAAATTTTAAATATTACTATTCTTTGAAATTGGATACTAGATGTTAAATTATATAATGGCAACATTAAATTCATTAATAACCTATTATTGCTATACCAAAGCCATGGCGCTATAATAAATGTTTTATTAGTGACTATAATAACCACGAACCTTCTGAAAACTAAACTGATCCTGGCATTGCAAGTGCTTATATATAATGCACCTTACATGAGAATTTAGAAAGAGCATTCCAAGTTATATTAGCATCATTACATTTCGCAGCAACTAAGGTATTCCACTTGCTTCTCTGTGTTTCTTTTGCTTTTCCATTTGCAAATTTATACAAACAAATATTCTTTGTTGCTTTACAATTTTATCTTTATGTAGTGCTAACATGAATCGTATCTTCAGATTTTAAATACTTTGTCATCAATTTTATAAGTTGTTGGCAAAAATACAAAATATCACTTAGATTGACATTATTAACACAATTAAAGTGGCATTCCATGCAAAAATGTGCGTAGTGTATAAAATGCACAATATACACAATAATTTAAAATTTTTGGATCCGAAACAGATCCGAAACTTTCTCAAAATGTAGATCCAATCTGATCCGTATCCGAGCCGATCCGAGATGCGATCCAATTCCATCTTTGGTTTCGAGAATCAAAGAAAGGGCGGTTATTGAACAATTAAGTTTTTCTTGATAGTTGTCTACTAGAAAAACCAATATAATCTTTACCACAGATGCATTTGATTTGATAAATTATATTTGATTTATTGGTTTCTTCAGTTGTAGGTTTTTATTGAAATTTTGTTCCTAGCTTATGATTGCTATATATAAATCTAACATTTTCTTTAATTATTGATATTTTTTTGAGTTCTTTGATCATGTTTTCGGTATGAAGTCCTCTATATTCGATCTTAAAGATAAAGGTTGTTACAATTCACCTTAACTGTGAAAATATTTAATAACTTAGATTACTCTGTGAGGTGTCCCAAGGATCATGCTTGAGATTCACTATTGTATCTTATTTATACGACATTTATCTCAGAGATATGTGCTAATTTGAGCTTTTTCTCAGATGCATGCTGATGATTTTCAACTTTATGCATTTGCTTAAAACAATGATTACTCAAAATTATAATCTTTAGTCAATTTTTTTAATGTTATTGAGGAGGAGCTTGCGAAATTTGATCAAGAGATGAATGTCACAAAAAACTAAGTTCTTTTCATATCACTCTGAAATTATAATTATAGAATAATTTATGTATATCTTCCGATTGCGTTGTAGGAATATGTGATTTCTGATGCATATCTTAGCTGGATATTATCTTTAGCAATAATCTTCCCTTTAGACCCATATTAAATTCGTACTGCAGAAAGAGAAGTGGTTCTCTGACATTGCAATGATGTTTTGTAGAATTCAAATGGTATTGAACTAATTGCATACATAAATTTACCTAGGTAAACATTGTATTTCTTTCCAATGGGTAAACTTTAAAATTGAACAATATCAGTCGTTAATGGAGTTGAGTGGGAGAGAATCGATACATATTTCTTAGAAATATTTTAAACAGTCCCTAACATACTTTAGAATAGTCATCTTAATTTTCTCTAGTTGCTTATGAAAGGCCACTCCAGAAAAATAATTTCTGCGATGATTACTTGATTTAATACACAAAATATATTGGAAATGTAATATCTTCGACGAAGTTTAGAGCCCATTTAGTGTAATTGGTAAAAATATTTTTATGTTGTGAATAGCACTCAAAATCGTATTTCATATGCATTACATGTCAAAATATCGTGTAGAAGGAAATATTTCATGTAATGCAATAACTCTCCTATCTCTTATTCAGATTGGCATAGGACTAAGTCCATGGACACGTCTTCATTATTCTGTGTAGAAATAAACACTGGTATATCAATGGTAAGGAAAATGTCCTCTATGAATTCATTGTGGAAAACGCTTTTAGTATTTGTTTTATCGCCAAAACATGGATTACCAACGGCAGGAAATATTTTTCTTTCTTCAATATACGTTTAATACATGATATATGAGAAATGGTTTTACCTGAAAACATTGATTTATTAAAGAAACCAAAATTTTCACTCTATCTGAAAATCGAATCATATCATTGAGTCAGGCTCAATCAACATTAAAAACAATAATTTCATCTCAAAATATAGAAAAATCTTTAATAAACAACATCAAGGACGTCATTGACAGTATCGATTTCAAATTACAAAACATCTCAGCAAAGATAGACGATCACAACAAAAATTTATTAAATTTTTCTACCGGATTAAGGAATTCTATATTTCAGATTTTAATAATCAAATTGTAAATTTTACCAGGGAATTAGTTGATTCAGCAAAAAAATGAATTGAATCAACTGTTAAATCGAATGTTAATTTTGCTATAATGCATTAAAATGCCCTACAACACCTCGAGGCAATTCTTCTTCTAATTTAAATAAATTTGAAATTCAAATTGATGGAGCGTCCGCATTGGGTATACAATTTTGAATCACATTCAGAAAAATATTTCAGATATATCCTCAGTTTTTCGATTGGGCAAATTTATGTCTAATTCCATTCTTTCTCGTACATTAATGGTCAGATTTATTACTATTTGATATGCAAGTAGTAAAGAAAAGCAGGGTTTTATNCTTATCAAAATCAATAGAAAAGTGTAAAAAGTTATTGAAAACTGATCATTTTGAAAAAGCTGCATATATAAAACCCTGCTTTTCTTTACTACTTATGCATATTAAGAGATTTTATGTTTAAATATTTTACTTTTAAAACAAAGATTGAAAAGCAATTTTGAAACACGATATCTTAAAATTTATGATGGTAAAAAAAGATAATTTCAAAATTATCACCATTAAATTATATTATCAAAACCAGGGCCTTCAAATCAAATTCGAATTTTCAAACTTTCAAATCAAATTTTTGAATTTAAACAAAAATTTCAAATTTTCAAATCAAATTTTAAGAAATTTCAAAATTCAAATTTTAAACTAAATTTTAGAGACTGAAGATCAAACTTTGATATTTAAATTTTGGTAAAATTTACACATTAATAATTTGTTAAATTTTTCCAATGTTATTTTATGGTAAAATTGGATCTAAAAAAAAATTCATCCGTCCCTGTTCGGTTTAGAATTTATTTTATTCTGCTCAGATTTATCCGAATTAATTGTCATATTTCAGGAGTCACAACTTCTTATATTTTTCATATAAAATAACTTCTGCAGGGATGTGTCATCAGTAAGGTAACCTTCAGCTGAAATCCACAAAAAAATTGAATAACACAATGTAGTGAAATCTCGTTACGTTAAAATAATATGTTGTATTGAAACATTTCCCTAAGCAACGTTTACCTGTAAAAAATGTTGACCGACAGTTTGACAGCATATTTGTCTGCTTACCAAGAAAATTCAATATTAATTGAAAGTAAACTAAAAAAGTTCAACAAGGAAACTGGTGTTTCAAAAAATTTTCTTCTCGGAGGCAACATTTACAGAATCCAAAAGGAATTGATGAAAATACTATGATGATACAAATCTTTCACTAGGTACAATCGTTGCAGGAATGACAAACATGTAAACAGCAAGCTGAGATAGAAAAGGTGTCCTTATAATAGAGTCAAGCGTTATACTTTCAACTTGTGAGAAAGTTCTTGTATCGAAAAAATTTGCAGGTTGTATTTTAAAGGCAATAATTTCAAAATTTAACAAATACATGACGACATTAATTTGCTATTATGATACTACAGTTCTGCTAAAGTTAATTAAGAATATAATGTTGATGTATTCAAGGTTTTAGTCTTCAATTTCTAATATAGATTTTATCCGGATTTAACTGGATCTGAATATCCTGCTTTATCCTGCCCTGCCCATAGCCCAAGATTTATGCGAATTTATCGTGCCCTGATAATCCTGCCCGGACTCAGTAATAATCCAATGTATAACCCTCAAATCAATTGATTTAAGCACATTCTCAAACAATTTTCTCCAAGCCCATAGAGAAATTTTGGCATATTTATTGGCAAAAGTGCTTCCGTGTTATAGTCAAAATTTGTAATAAAAATCATTTTTGTATTGGAAGTACATTTCTTCATGATTAGTGTTCAGATAATAAAGCACTCTAAAGCTCATGACAGCAACAATTAGCTTCAACTTCTTTGTTTTCTGTCAATAGAACATCCAAGTCCCACCCCGAATCATTGTGCGCAAATTCAAAAGTTGTTGTTCCATAGGATGAGAATCAGGACATAAGGATCAATATTATTATTGGAGGGGCTGAACTGAGGTCCTTCCTATGCAAAGTCTAAATTTTTCAAATTTGAAATGAATTCATGAGGGCTCCAGCCCTCTCAGCCACTCCAATTCCTTAGCCTCTGATGAGAATGAAGGACGAGACGTTTTTTTATACAGTGGTATTTTCAGATTTGAAATATCTTCATTATTTAGTGAGTCATGAGTATCTAAGAAATGTTTATAGAAACTATAAACCATTTTCACCTCATTTGTTTTTTTTAATAATAATAATAATAATAATTTAATTCTTTTGTTTTTTTTACAAATCAAGTGATTAACACTTATGAAGAATTAAAACAATAAATATAAACTAACTTGGTTCTGAAAAAATACTTTGTCTTGGTTTCAAAAGTTTATTGTCCTTGATGATATAAATAGTTGGTTTTCATTGTTCAATAGCTTTGTTATAGTTTATGGACTTTGTCCTATAATTTGATAAGTAGTTGGATCTTCTTCGTTTTAGTGAAATTTTTAATGATTTTTTAAATTTATTGAAATTTCGTTCTTCTTTAATATCTGGAGGGAGTTTGTTCCATAAATCAATTGTAAAATTAGTAAATGATTTTTCAAAGATTTTCTTTTTAAATTTGATTTTGTGATAAGTCTTAGTTCGCTTGTGTATATTTTTCTGTAATTCTACTGAAGGTCTTTTCCAAAATAGTAAGAGGCAATTTAATTTTAATAGGTATTCTAATGATTCGATATTATGTTTTTCTAATATTTTACTTTGATCGTTTTTACTACAGATTGTATTAATTGCCCAATTAAAAACTTTCTTACGTTTTTTAAATATTTTCTTGGTAACATTGGTAAATAAAAAAGAAGAATATGAAAAATGCGACAGTATAAGAGATCTTAGTAGTACAATCCTCCAATTCATTGGTAATATATGTTGAATCTTAGTTAGCAATTTAACTCCATGGGCCATTTTCTTCGTAGTTGTTTGATAATAAATTTGCATTAGAAGACCTCTTGGAGCTGAACTTGACACCAAAAACAAGAACTGAAATAATTGGTGTACTTATTTAACATCCTTTATGTACATTATCATGTCAAATATGTGGTTCGAAATTATAGTGGAAATTAATATCACCAACAATATTGCTCAGGTCAGAGATGCCACAATGGATGCTTACTGAATTGATCAATATTTGACCCAGCTTCCTTTAAGACTGGTTTCTTATTTGTTACCAATTAACCCAATTTAGCTCTACACATTAATTATTGCTACATTATTAAGTATTTTATATTCTACTTGAAGATGATAGAAGATCCCGCCTGACATGGCAATCAGAAACCTTTTATAAAAACAAACCATAGGACAAATCAAATAAATGAAGGCATAGAGCAAGGCCTACTGTAATCACGGCCTGGCGATTTGCAGTAAAATTAACAAAAATGAGGCCGCAAACACACTTCGCCACAGACCAAGATTTGACGCAACGAATCATTTTAAGTAACCAAGTCAAAGAATGAGCTATTTTACACACATCTATGCACCTTTTGGAGTGATTTGCTTCCTTGAAAATTGCAAAAACCACCTTCAAATATAATGAGGCCATTAACAATAAACAATCATCTTTCTGCATATCAAAATTTATGATTTGACCTCATAAAAATCAGAGAATATAGATCTACAAAAGCAGAAATGTGGCTCTAACCTTTCTACTTTGAGATGAAAGAATTCTAGAAATTTAAATTACTTCTTTGCCTGTGAAAACCTTTAATTGTTTGATGAACCCTTTTTTGTTGCCAAGCAAATGCAATGGTTGTAAATCCACAAATTTGATGGGAATTTTTTATATTCTTTGTATTGCATATTTGGACAAAAATTTACACTAATTTTTTACTTGCAAGAGTATTTATTGCTATTTTTCGTTTTTGGTACTGCAAATCGCCAGGCCGTGATTAAAGTAGGCCTTGGCTTGGCGCATCAAAATATAACTAAGCCACAATTTCAATACTTTCTTAGGTATTTACTTCATTAGCATTATATATTAACACTCTTAATGTAATTCATTTTATACTGAAATCTAAAACCAACTCTTTGACAGCCTTGTCGTAAATATACTATGCATTATTTATGGATGCTTAAATGATACAGTACATACATAATATACGTAAAATAGATAAATTCTAATTACATTTTACGTTGCACCTGCTGCTAAATAAATATTTCATAAATTGAAAAATTTATTAGCTGCAGGTGCATCTTAACAATTAAAAAACGTATGCAATCTTGTGTAACGCCTGTATGCAATTTCTAAGAAACCGTTGTTGAAAAAATGGGCGAAATTGAAAAATAGTTAACTATAATGCAACAATGCAAGCAAATTAACGCAAGCACCGTGAATGCAATATACTTTTCATGCAATGTGCAGAAAAAAATTACATTTTAAAATAAGTTTCTAATGTATCCAACCTTGGTCTAGTAAACAGAAAAATTAGAAAATAATTTTACAAAAATACTAAAATGGGGTGATTTGACACCATTAAATAAGCAGGGGCAGGTTGGGTTGAAAATTTCTGCCCATGTAGATGTCTGGTAGGTGAGGGAACGGGGGTATGCATGCACAAACATCCTCCTTTCGCTAGGAAACTGAAAACGTGTATAATTAACAATTTATATGAAATTTGTTTCGTAGGGATGTATACTTCGAGGAGCAGTTTTAAAATTCCTGTAATATACAAACAGGGTGTTCTGCATACATGCTTAATTGAAGAACAAGTTATTATTATTTTTACAACAATGTTTTTTGTAAGAATTTTTCTTATATGCGCATAAGATTTTAAAAGTGTAGTAATAAATAATAGAAAGTTAAATTGTTAGTATACTTGTTTCATAAACATTTAAAATGGTCTTTTAAATATTATGTACATGCGTGTTTAATCAAATTCGCTATTAATTTAAATTGAATTATGCATTTTAATAAAAATATTACATTATTATTAATTAATATTCCAACTACAATTGGAAAATTGAGGTCGCCTAAGCACTTGAATGGTTGGCATGGTATACATAATATATATTATTTATGGCTGACTGAAAATGCACCTGCAGCTGTACAATTTAATATCTATCATTAATTGAATTGAATTTCTTAGAATCCGTGAGTTTTTGGTCAGTTTTTACCTTTTTTTACTGTATTTAGTTTTTTCATATGCTAATATTAAAATTTAAAGGAAACTACATTCGATTCATTTATATTTCTTCGGTTATACATTTAGATATACTTGTATGTGTTGAATTTTTTTATAATGATAAGTGTAGAAATCGATTCTCTAACTTAGATGAAGTTATAGTA
>CABFPE010000045.1:484874-495473 GCA_900660155.1 Hofstenia miamia
TATATATATATATATATATATATTATGATTGTTATAGGCATGCATTTCATGATGAAATAAACCACGTATGCTCTGTTTAAGGGGAACAGTGTCCCAGTTCCTTCACTCTGGATGCGCCTCTGATAGTGATACTTTTATCATCCAAATATAAACTATTCAACCAACAAAAGCATTCACAATATAAATTCACAGAAAAATGAAAAACATATTTAAGTGATGCAAATTATTGATGCGTGGGCAATATTAAATTTAATGTTTTACTAGTCTTAATTATTTGATATTTCTTTATTCAACTTCTCCATGAATAGTTTTCACGACTAAAACAGTTTAAAATGTATATATTCTTGTATATATATATTTATTTATACATGCATAGAATAAATTTACAATGAAAAGCAAATTTCTAGATCAAGAACAACCGAAAACCGACAGGCCGGTTCTAATTCTATGTCAAAGGAATAGAAACAATAACATAATTTACATAAGAAGTGATGATCTGAAAATCAAACAATGCTTAATGTCTTTCCTTTTTTGCATTAGAACATGTGCACTAACGTTCAACCATTAATGTTAAGGATATGATAAAAACATACAAGGTAATAATTGGTCCTGCTCTTGAATACTGCAGCCACGTTGGCATCACTCTATAACAAAGAATTAGGAACAGGCGTTAGAACAAATTCAGCAAAGGGCATTTAAAATAATGATAGCTAGTATGGATTTTAAAATTGTACGTAGTCATTATAAGATATAATCATTATATGACAGCAGACAAATTCAATGTGACAAACTATGCAGTAAAACTAGAAAAGATATAAATAACCCTCTACACCATGTAGTTCCTACTGAAAGAGACATGAATTAACCACTATGGAATCCAAGACTATGATTCAGCTTATAGAACAAAAAGATTTCTCAACAGTTTTGTCTCAATCCAATAAGAAATGGAGATATAGATTATGGTGCTTTTTAATTGTATGTTGTCTCTTTTCGACCTTTTGGTCGCAAAGATAAATATACTTTTCTCAAAATCTCATGAAAAGACAATTTCATTCATTTTTGCATTATGCATGCATTAGAGGTAAATCCAAATAATTCTCGTGTGATTTAAAGAATTCGAATACACGACGTTACATTATTACCTCCGCCAAGCAGGTATTGTTTTCGCCTCTGTTTGTCTGTGTGTTTGTTAGCAGGATTTCTTAAAAAGTAAATGATGGCTATTTATGAAAAATATTTCAATACAGATATTGGTCTAACTTAGATTCCATTAAATTTTCAGAATGATTCTGATTACTCGCTGGGAGCTGGAGCCAATTTTGCACTTGCAGTAACAAATGTCCATTAATAGGCAGCGTATGTCAATGCATAGAAGGATTTTTACACGCTCAATATTGATCGATTCTAAAAAATTCTTTTTCTAGTATTTGACCTAAAATACTACAAAATCAGAGACTTAATTGATAAGATATTTGGCATTATCTAATTGGAGTTTCTTATATTGTCTTAATTGATTCGATTTTTGTAGCACCCAATAATATATAAAATCTTTGAACACAATGGTTGTGCCAAGTTTGTTGAACGCGTTCGTCTGTCTCCTATTGAACTATAAAATATTATCATAAAATCTTATGAGGCAAAGCTTTAAAACATTTTAGAGAACTTAATATTCTATTGCTCAGTCAATTTTAATATCTGAAACTAGAATCAAATGCGAGTGATTCTACATGTACAAAAATTGGAATAGCAAAAAGCCCGAAATCTTAGGTTTTCCTGGGTAAAACGTTTTCCTAAACTCTTTATATCTAGTTTAATTATATAATAATATTATTATTAGGTCTTAGTCTTAGCAATATATATATTTGCAACATTTGATTATATTATAATATTCAATGCGAATTGCATTAATATATAATTTACTATTTCTGTATAATGCCGCATTATTTTATTGCCAGAAATATTTTATAAAATCCCTATGAAATTCATTGATTTACATCTAAATAATTTTAACGAATTTTAACAGAAAATTTCTGAATGATGCATACGTAACCAAATGACAAATGATTTCCTAAATAATTTCATAAATATACATGAATCAAATAACCTTCACATAATTCGAGTTCTGAAAAAATGTTTTTTGTATTTATAAATTTGGCGTTGCTTTTTATTTAATTAATTCGTCAGAAAAAGGATACTATCCACGCCTATAGAAAACGTTGTAGAGCCTTAAAGGTACCATTTAATTGATCTTCCGGCCGACAATGGACTATTAAAAGATCAACCTACTCGACTTATCATGACTTAATAAATCGCATTGCTAGTGCTGGGAAAGTAATTTTTGCCCCGTTCATTCTTTGCGCTTATCTAATTGATGGCCTCATAGGCGGCGAAACTAAAGAAGTTAATGAGAAAGCTCGAGCATTTCTTAAACATGTAGGGTCTCTAGGACTATCACTCCGAAAGGACAAATGTGAATTTTTTGTATTTAAAATTAAATGTTTGGAGCATATGCTTGACAATGGACATCTTGGACTTGATACAGATAGGATACAACCAATTGCAAACTTGCAAGCAACGAAAACAAGGGCAATGCTGGACCGAGTTTTAGGAATGATGAACTTCTATAGAGAGTACATACCTAACTTTGCTACTAAATCTGCCATCCTATATGAATTAAAGAAAAATTCTTTGAATGGAGAACTGAGCATGAAGAGAGATTTACCAATTAAAGAATGACTTGATGACAACAACATTATCAATGCCGGACTATAGCAAACCCTTAATGTTATGCACGGATGCAAGTGATATTGCAATTTCTGGGATTTTCGAACAAGCGATCGCATGTTAACGATAAAAAGCCATTGGCCGTTATTTTCAGTGTGGATAAGCTAAAGAAATTTCTCTATGGTCAACAGTTCAATTGCAGTCGTATGTCTATTTAAAAATTCTAAGCCATCACAAAAAGCATTTACGGTGACAATTGTTTCTATCAGCATTTTCATTTAAAGCTATCTGAAGAAAGGGTGCTGAAAATATTGTTCCAGATACGCTTAGCCGGACTGCGACTGCAGTTGCATGTGAGCGAAAGAAACCATTTGAAGAATGGAAACAAATATTATTGCTGAATTCCCATGGTGCTCATTGCGGACGAAGTGTCATGCTAGCAGACTTAAACCGAAAAAGGCATCAAATGGAAAGGCACGGTCACTAACTTTCTAAAACAATGTTCTGTATGCGCTGAATTAAAACCCAAATGGTCTCAACCACCGCCAGCGTCGATTGCAATTCCCAGGGAAACTCAAGAACTCGTAGCGGTTGATTTCGTAGGACCATTATCCCAAACATCACATGGATTTCTGTACATGATGACATTTGTTGGTGTTTTTTCTCGGTTTGCAGAAGTTTACCCACTAAGGAATATTAATTCAGATTCGACCTCAAGATGTCTAATTGACTACGCATTCAGGTAGAGCAATGTCAATCAGTTGCTCTCAGATCGAGGATCGCAGTTAGAATCATTTCAATTTTTATCTACTTGCAACAAATTGGGAATTAAGAAAAAAACAACCGCGTACCACCCGCAAGGCAACTCTTTTCTTGAACGGTTCAACAGAACCAAGGACGTCTGAATTATTTACATAATTTATCTATGTAAATAACTAAGCTATGTAAATAATTCAGATGTCCTTGACAGAACTTTGTTAATGAAAATCAAATCTCTTTTGAAGGAACAAAACGGATCGTCCAGCTTCATGGACCCACTATTCTTCGGGATTACCGAACAGCTATTCATTCCGCAACAGGGTTTTCACCACATGATTTGATGTTTAGAAACACACCTTCAAAACTCTCGGAAGCAACAGAAAATATTATTCAATCTATTAAATGCAATCAGTCAAGATATAAGGTTTCATCAATCGCAACCATTGGTAGGAATGCCAATATATATTAGATCGCCAATGCCTCAGCGAAAAGTACACCCCCTAATCATGAAGCGGGGGTTTTAACCAGAATATTCTCACCGCAAGTGGCTGAAGTGAATAGTGACTTGCACCAATACCAATTGGAATAAAAGAAAACTCGGATACGCAAGACAACAGTCTCTCAACTGATCCCAAAATACATCAACCTCAATAGCCAGAAGGTATCCTCAACTTAGTCGAAATGTTCCAGAATGATATGGGAACGTTATTTCACATGGTTAGCCTACGATTTTTTTCATGCGGGAAGTGTGTAACAGTATATTAGTTTATATTTATTATTTATTATGTGTACAACAGTGCAATTTTATTTATTAATTGCTTCAAATATGTATAGTTTCGCTTGTTTAAAATATTACCTGCGAGGGGCTAGTTGCTAACAAATATTTAAGGTTGTTGATAGCATACGAACAGTTACGTTGTCTACCTTTGACTACACGACAAAAGTTAAAAACGAGACAGGGCTCTATAAAATGTTTCCGTTTAACAAAAAATAAGATTTCTTGGTAAAGACTAATAAAAACTACAAAAACTGGATAATTAAAAAAGGGTGACAATTTTTGTATGGAGATATTTTTATGTTAATAAGCGAATAACTTGTTCTGCTGAACAACTTATAGAAACTGAAATAATTTGCTCCAACTTCGCGCCTACATAATTACAAAAAATCATATTATAACATTCCAAACTATTTGCTCCATTTTTGAAATTTGCAAAATTTTGGATTGCAATACACAATACACAAAATCATAACAAAGAAGCGGCAATGAGTTTGTGGTGCACACATGTTTAGGCCTTTGAAAGAAGGAGAACTTTCAAATCAAGTCAAAAGGTTATTTTACAAAAAATTGCCCGCTCTACAATAAATTTGTAGTTATATATAAATTAAAAGATAACATCTCCTTAAAATACAATATTAGACGTGGTCACATAAATTTTAAAAAATTAAGTTTAAAATTATGAAAAACTCATTTTTAAATACTACAGTAAAATTATGGAATAACTTGGATAAAAATGTTAGATCAGAAAAGAAATATCTATTGTTCAAAAAAGAAGTGATTAACCATTTCAAAACTGTCTCAACAAGGAATTATCTTACCAATCAAAGAATAGGTTCGTTAATTACAAATGCCTTCCTATTTCATCTTCTCTTATCAATTAAAAATTAATGATAATGAATTTAACTAGAGAACAAATAAATTTTGAAACTAAAATGATCAAGAATTGTCATTCTTTCCTTTGCAACAAAGAAAAAGAAGTAATAAACAGTACTTAACACTAGAACGGCTAACTGTGTCAAAATTTACCCAAATTAGAACTTTGTTTACTTGTGTATGCATTCATTAAAAACAACAGCAGGTATATGCACCACCAAATAAACTGATAATCCATTTGATTTTGCATGTGTAATTTTTCTCTTTTTTACATAATGTTCTATTTTGAAATGCTGCATGAAAAAAATCATAAAGAGTAGTGTTAATAGTGATCTTTTTTGAACACTTTTTCTATTTGTTGCAGAAATTGTCATATTGTTAATATGTGTAGATATTTTAAATTATCACAAATGACCATTACGCAAGATTGCTATATTAGGCAATTCTTTGAAAAAAGAATTACCGTCCGACGATGAAATTCTCTCCTTTTGTGAAAGAAACTGAAGTAAAGTTGCCAATAAAGTTATATTTTCCTGAAATGTTAAACATAGAAAATTGGAAAGAAAAATTAAGAAACATCTAACAGGAATTTTAATTTTTAGGGTAAGAGAGACCTTTTTTAAACAGCGTCACATTTAAATGAAATGTTATGTAAGCTGTACTGAAACATTCTTCTTAGCAGAGGCTTTTGCATTCTCTGACTTCAATCTTGTTCATTATGAATTTCTATATTTAGCTTAGTTAGTTGATAGCAGAAGTAGCAAATTCTTTAGTAATTAATAATTAAATGATCTGTGCTAATATTTTAACATACGAATGACACTATCAAATGATTACCAATCGTTTTCTCATGGAGCTGATATTTACTTCAAAGCAATATTTCTTATTTCCTTTGCATTGTAAAAGCCAAACAAACGCATATTTGATTAGAATAGATTAATTCTCTAATAAAAAATTGAGTCTCCTTGAACTCTCGGATACATTAAAATTAATGATTAATGTTTTATGTATCATTAAAGAAACATATAAACCGCAATATTTATTGAAAGGACTGAAAAGCCAAGTTCTGAACATATTTCTTATGAAAACATCATTCAAAGTATTGTTCACAGCCTTTTCATTATAAACCATTTAAATGATATGTATTCAACTAATTTTAATGCACTTCTATAATATAAATGTAGTCATTCATTATAATTCAATAAAAAGCCTAAAAAATTTCTCAAGAAATTGCCCAATTTATTTCAAACATCCCTTTCAAAATATAAGAAAGCAAAGTTGAGTCAGAAAACATTGAATTACAAAACTGCCTGTAAACCTAAAATGTAGGTTGAGTTGGCATCAACTTCAGGCAGGTAGATGCTAACTCCTGTCGTCCTTATTTCCATACCATTAAGAAATATTGCTTCAATATGAATATAAATTAACATAATATGGCATAAAAGAGCGCTGTGCAGTTCTTGACCCCCGTCATCCCTGAGAATTACTAATTTCGTTGTAATTGGCGTTGCTAGAAAAGAAATTTGGAGGATGCCAAATATTAATGAGTTCAAGGGAACTACAAATTGCTCGTCTTAAAACACCACCATCTGATATAGGATGATATAATTTTCTACAAATTTTATACTTTCAACAAATCTCAACTTCGGAATCCAAATATTAAAAATTTGGCTGCACCAGATGTTCGTTGTCTTCTATAATTGAATTGTACAGACATTACATTTCCACATAAAAGAATGAATTTCTAAATGAATTTATGCATGGTTTTTTACAGAAAATTTCTAAGGTATGACATATGCTAAAAGGTATTTAAAATTCAATAATGTAATTATAATGCTAATATTTCTAAAAAAACCTCTGAAAGCTGTCATTATATATAATATGATCTAGGCAAATGTACATGAACATACAGCATATTGTACCTCTGTATAATAAAACAGCTCCACAATATTAAAAATTTTGTTTTAATTATTTCTGACACTAAATGCAGCAGCTTGTCGTGTGTGTGATAATCAGCTTTAAGCCAAGGTACGTTTCTGTTTTGAAAAGATTTAAAACAAAGGCTACTAAAACAAAATAATATAAGCGAGACTCGTCTGACAAACTTTCTTGTCTTTAAGTTTAAATTATAGGGAAAACGCTGCAGGCCCTAATTTTTTAGTGATTGAGAAACCTAAGGTACTTTCCAGATAAATCTCAGTTATGCATGTGGATTTTGACATTTTGAAATTTAGTAACAGCTAAATATTGTATATGGTAGTGTTTGCACAATTTCTGTTCTAACTAATGCATTCTAAAAGCAATTCCACATAGATGAACCAAAAGAAGTTGATGGTTTTAAACAAAAGGCTTAAAACTTATCTGTACAGAACGGTGACAAGCATTTTCAGATAATTGTACACTTCGAGGGTAATCGGAAAGTTGCTTGTACAGAAAGGCTGGAAAAAACCTGCAGAAATGAACCAAATATTTTTACCGGTGCCAAAAGCTGCCTTTAACTAATTTTCATAGTAAAACACGCAGAATTATTTTTAATATCGCATTTTATAGCCAACAGACATTTGTTCAAGCTAGAGTTTGCGTCCCTGGTCTTTGAACAATTATTGTACTTGCAGCTGGCCATAACTTTCAATGCAAATATGTATTTATTTTTTAAATATTTAAATGAACAATATGAACAGAACTAATGTACAGAATTAATAGCTATTGAAGATTGAATTCTCAAATTAGATGTTATGATATATACATAAACTCTATACGCAAATTGCATTATTGATATTTAGCTTGGCGCTACAGTGATGTTTGGGTCGCACTCACCTACATTCAAAATTTTTTCGTTATATCCAAGAATGACATTTCTAGAATGTCTAAGAAAATATCTTAATTATGAAAGACAATTTACGCTTATCATAGTTGCATATTTTTAATATTTTATTTATGTTACTGTTTTTTTAGAAATCCTAATTGAGATATGCATGATGTGGAATGGAAAAACTAACTGTATCCGATAAAAATTATACAGTTATGTAGGAAGCAATAGGCTCCACTTAAAAATTTTGCTCATTGGCTCGCAATATGTGGAAAACGTTTGTGCATATTATTTTAACATTATACCAAATATTTCCTTCTGCAAAATTCGATTCTGACATTCAAAATATTTTAACGATTGCGATAAATGGACCTGCATTTGTATATTGTTTCCAAAGTTTCTGTATGGCAAAGCAATGAGCATTGCACTGGTGCTTTTGTTCAAAAGCAATATTTGAAAGATTTTGGCGCAATTTATGCTCATTCATCTTGAGATCAACAAAATATATGTTGAATAAAATGCAAATCAAGTACTTCCTTTGCAGAAAGCAACACTACCAATACACATTGTTTCGCCATACAGAAAAAAAATTCTAAGCGTCAGAAAAATGTAGGTCCATTTAGCACAACTGTTAAAAGATTTTTATGCCATGTATTAAAGTAACACTCAGAATCGCAATTGCAGCCTTATCTACACTCCAATGCTGTTATTAAGTATGTGCTAAAAATGGGCAGAAATTCAGTCGTGCTCAACTAATTTCATGTTTGATAGCTTTATAACTAGCAAGGCCTTCTTAGATAAATTGCTATATTTAATATCTAGCATTTTGCAAATAGTTTTCATAAAAATTTCGGCACTTTTGCTTTAATACATTGATGTTAAAACTTAAATTATTTAGACATTCTTGCATTTGTTTGTTGATTCTAACTGTTAGTATCTACGGATCAAATTTCTCTGAAGACTTAGATGCTTTGAAAAAAGGTCTCCGCGACTTAGACTCCATTCCTTTACAATCAAGCAAAGAGCCATTAATAATCAATATGTTTTTCCGACTGTCCAGAATTATAACAATTGATATTGGCACTGGTGACTTTGCTTTTGCTGGCATTGCCATGATGAAATGGAATGATTACCGAATCCCGGAAAAATGGAATAAATCATTTACAGAAGTAACACATGTGAGACTATCTTGTGACGATGCGTGGTGCCCGGATTTGCGAATGTACAACACAATTGGTGAAATCAGCGATGAGAGTGAAATGACATCCAATATTATTGTTTATCCCGATGGCAATATGACTTTATCTGAACCACGGCTGTACTCTCTAGCATGCTATCTCGACGCTTACCTGTTTCCATTTGATACTCAGAAGTGCAACCTCCGATTCGGCACTTGGACTTATATGAAGAACGAAGTTCAATTTCTTGCTCACTCGTTACCGGTAACATTTTTGCATGTCTTCAATAATACCATTCGATATATTTTTTGAAAGTAGTTTTATTTTCATAGCAGTACTTTGCAGTCATGAAAATAAAAATGCAAGTAATGGCATCACGCCCGCTGCTCTAGTGTTCGGTTAAGCGGGCGTCAAAATTTAAAAAAAACTAGAACATAGAACAGGAAGCAATAATAAATGGTTAGATGTAAAAAGTGCAATATACATTTATGCTTACAACAAAATTCATACAAATTTATTTCATTAAAAACTAAGAATCGTCTCAAATTTTAATACTGGATTTTCTGCAATATCTATCCTTGCTTGTCGTCTGTGTCTAAGAACAGAATTTCATCAAAACTATCAAAAAAAAAATATATATATATACGTGATTTATTCAATAATGCCTCTGACAAATAAGGAAGAAACATGATAATTCAATCAAAGCAATTGCTTTTGAAGCCTGACCCTATGCTTGTTTAAAGGCATATCTTAATTTTTGTCACGCAGAGATGTGATAGAATACAGAGTTTTGATAAAATTCCTTGTCGAAATTGCAACTGCTTAATCAGCAAGGTGATGACTTTGTATATAGTATTGTTGCTGAATGGAGACATAAGGAAGCGAAACCTCCCCTGAAGATGAGAAGCAGCCCCTCACATTGAGAACAAATAAAACATTCAGTCTTTTGGGATAAAGGGGAGTGATTCACCAAGATTTCTTGCCTAATGGACAAACTGACAAAAAATAAATGGTCAACACTATATCCTTAGTGGTTGAGGAATACCGTTAAAAGAAACAAAAATTAAGAAATGCTCCTATAAAGGCAAATAATGTTGCACAATGTTCAGTCGAAAGGAGTATTTTTACACCACTGCAACATCCACTGGACAGCAGGTATCTTGCTCCAACGATTACTTTTTATTCATGTACCTGAACAAAGCATTACTTGTGCATTGTTGTGAAGCATCACATGCAATCGAGCAATTTGTTGAAACGTGGTTCACCCAGTTTCCTTGAATATTTTTCATTTTTCGCTGATGCATTTCAAAAATTATTTGATGGAATATGACGATTGCTGCCAATGGGATTTATATTGAAAAATAATTATATGATTTTCGAAATAGTATTAAATGCAGATTCAGTTCAATAAAAGTTGTTTTAGTTTTTGTGCTGTGCTTCTTTCTTAGTTAGTCCGAGGCAGTATATATATATATATA
>CABFPE010000045.1:495579-524205 GCA_900660155.1 Hofstenia miamia
AGGCAGTATATACATATATATATATATATATATATATATATATACTGAATAACATTGGCATCATCAGATCAAAGATTCTCTTTATTTAGTTAATGCAATACTTGAGGAATTCACGTTAGTGGGACATTTCCTGCTGTAGGACAAAGTTCTTATCAAAAGCCTATATAAATATGTAGTTGGAGTACAGAAAAATTTGGTTTAATTCTGCCATTCAAAATTTGACTGTTGTATATCTCGAAACTGCCTTGCAAATGCACATACTTATTGAGTAGATAACTTTGGGTAATTTTGTACGTAATTGAAGCTATTTTATTAAGGACATGTCTGTGTGCATAAACATATATAACTAAATTTTCTCGTCTGTTTACTTCCTGTTCGTCATCTTAACATTTTTATTTGATACAGGAAAATGCCATTAGCATTTATTTAATCAACATTTCCTTTTCTTGTTATATCCGTTTATAGGTGCAAGGCAATTTTTCCTTAGGGGTTCCAATTAAGCGGATTCCACTGTACTTGGTCATATGGATAGTGAACTCATCCTTCAGAGGAATTCAAAGTCGTTGATTTAATAATGACAATAATTAAGGCTAATCCATCATAGAAATTCAAGCTTTTTCTATGCAAAATTTTACTACGTTCGCAATTTTACGAGTGAGATTGGTTAGAATACTATAATAAATGCAATAAACAACATCTTCTCGCAAGCAATAAATTTACATTTTAAATATCAATTTAATATTTTCTTATATTTGGATGTTTCAAAATTAGATTATAATCTTTAACACCATTTTGTTTTTGTTGTATAAGACCTACTAGAAATACAAATTATTTTAAATATATTTATAGTTAAGATTATAATTTGCAAATCTCTGCGGTCAAAATTTGTAAAGTACTTTATAAATTTTCATCAATTATTTAAAATGTACTTAATAAGTCTGCCAATTATGTGTTTACTGAGTATTAATTTTCATACGACAAAAATATTTCGTAGCAAGAAATATTTCGTGTAATGTAATAGAGATGCATAGTAAAAATTTGATAGTATTGAATTTCTATACAATAAAGCCTCCACATCAATTGGAAGCAGAGGTGTACGTTGCTAATGATAACGCTAGGCACTAATTAACGCAAAGTGGGATTCATTAGGCGCTAACTAACGCAAACGGAGTCTGACAAGAAACAAAAACTCCTTTTAAACAGTATATGATATCAACTTAACCCGAAGGAGATTAGCAAGATTATGTAAAGAAGATACATGCACACACCTTATCATTCCCTTCAAAACAATTGAATCGATTATATACTTCTTCTTTTAAACGACGTTGCAGTAAATAATCGCTACTATGGTGGAATCTTCACTTACGACATGATGTGGTGTGGTGCGCTGATAAATGATTAATAGATGATAGTAAATCTGCGTTTAAACATGTTTAGCATTAACAATGCAGTTTGGAAAATTAATCTTTCTTCCTTCAAATATTTACTGTAAGTTTTATAGGAATCACTTCTTAGAAGAATCAGCAAATGTCAGTCAATTTTTTATATCAGCGTTAACGAAAATGTTAAGAAGCCCGACATTTTTGTCAATTCCTAACCCAAAGATGAGAATTCATCACGTAAAAATCACTAAGACATGCGGATTGAAAAAATTAATTCTGAGACATCGACTCAACATATTAATGCAGGTTTTCTACGTGTATTTTAATACTTGACGCAACCCAACCCTAAAGTTTATCAAGAAATAATACACAACCCGTGGGTTTGGTTGCTTTGACCAATCGCGTCTGTAGTCCTGGTTTATAGAGGGTAAAGTTTTCACTGTTTTTTTAGAAAACGTTTTGGTATAAATATGGGGGTGTTCAAGCTTCTGTTATTATGGTGTAAAACATTTTCATTACGCAGAGCTATATTTGTTACCTTCAACAATTTGCTCGATTCCCAATAGCTTGCGTAAGGCGGTATTATCACATCTCAACTTAAACAGAGCTGCTAATGGTAAAATTTGCCGCTAACTAACTCTAATATAGAACTCACTAACAGCTAAGTTGGCGCTAATCACCCTCCTCATCATAATTATTGGAACGTTGAAAGGAATGTTACGTTTTAATGGTGAAAAATAGTATTGCATGAACTAAGTACTTGTTATTAATGGGAATCCAATATCGCTTCAGAAAATTTTGTGAGTCCATTAAGTGGAACTAACCACTAATATTAAACATTGCCAAAATCCTTACTAAAGTCAGTATACAGTAGAGAGGAAGGACGATTTATATTATGATTCGTTCAATGTTTGACAATTCCATGCTGAGGAAAATTTAGTTTTTTATAAAATATAAAACAAAATACAATTAAAATAGTAATAATTTTGACAGTAGGCCAACGTTTGTTACCTCTTTTGTCAAAGGAATTCGAGTAAATAGAATAATCAGTATTGTAACGGAAGTGTACATCAACATGTGCAAGCAGATCTCAAGCAAATTTTGCAGTAAACAAATCCGGGATTTAATCAGGATTTTATCAAGTTCAGTTGAGATTGGGAAGAGAAAGTGATCAATCTACTTGCATATAAATTGTCTTTATTAAATATGTGTTTGCATGTATATATATATATATATATATATATATATAGTAGTCTATGTGAAGAAAATTAGGATAGTAAAATATTAAGTCTTCTTCATTTCTTAAGAATAAAGATATTAATGATATCATATAAGTAAGAAGACCCAAAATTGACAGAATCTTAATAAAACGTGATCAAGGATTGTGAGAGGTAAGCAGATATGTGAGTATAGTTAATGTGTGAAAAACAGGCACGTGACAAAAAGCCTTAAAACTTGAAGCTTAAAGTTGAAAAAAATTATTTAAGTTTTTGAAAATTATCTAAACGAGGAATACGACCAATATAAAAAAGCACATTTCCACTGGTGTGATTTGGAAACATAATAAGTTTAGAATAATTCGAGAAAAACAAAATGCTAACTTTGTCATAGTCGTATTAATCAAGCAAATAGATTGGAAACGCATGATTATCTTGAAGTCTGCAAGTTGTATCATTACCACTAGAACAATAGGAGCTGGATGAAGGGCAATTATAGATTAATTTACTACAATAGCCAAGGGGAGTAACTTAGCAATAACATCACAGAGACAGACTAGAAGAATATTAACAAAGTTCAATTCATATATGTTAGGAAAATGCACTAAATTTTATTCATTTTAAGCAAGGCAAATGTAATTGGCCTTCGGTTTGACCATAAAAAGACCATATTTGAATGAACATAAAAATTACACTTTAAGAGTGTCCTTTAATTTCTGCATTGAAGCAGGTGAGCTTGAAAATTTTAAGTATTAGCCAGTATATACTAAAAACTATAAATATTTGGATTTGATATAAATAACTTAGAACGTAAGACCTACATCGAATGGATGGATAGTTGAAGAAGTCACAGGGATTGAAGAAGAAGTTGATATATTACTATATCCGCAATCGCAGCTAGTTTATACGATTACAATGCACCGACAGTGGAAGCCTTATTTTCTTAATATCGTGGCACCCACTGTCTTAATAAGCATACTGTCACTGCTAATCTTTTTCCTGCCTGTGCAGTCTGGTGAAAAGGTTGATTTCGGTGTTACCATTTTCTTAACGCTTTGCGTCAATTCCCTGGTAATAGCTGAAGCAGTACCTGCGTCATCAGAGAGAGTTCCTCTAATCACATGGGTAATATAATTTGTTAATATTTTGTTAAGCTAATTGATTTGCTTAATTCGTATACAAGCGGTTTGAACTTTTGAATTTTTATACTAGTTGCAAAATTTATGAACGCTTCAAAAAAGTACCTTCATTCTTAATTATATATTTTCTTAAATATAGTTATTATTTCTTCTAATGATATATATATATATATATATATATATGTGTGTGTATATATATGTATATGTATATATATATATATATATATACGAATGTATATTATCATGGGCTCATTGTATTGTATATGTGGTCAGAGCACACAATCAGATCATAATCACACCATACAGCCTGGCCAGCTGGCGCTCAGTAAGGCCAACAATATTCATGGATCACACTGTGCCAACATTTACTTTGGGGAACATTGTTCACTTGGCGTTTACTATATACATCAAGAACATACATATTTAGTATATCCTACTAAAACAACACAGGCCCTGATTATGCCCTCTATATAATTCCTTAACATTAGAATTCCTGAAAAATTTATAAATTAAAAGTTTGTGTAGGGGTTACAATTGACCACCTTAAGAAGTAGTATAAGTAATACTATAGCTAAGCTCATTATTACATCTAGGTTAATTCTGTGGTTACTGGTATGGTAGCAGGCTCCCTATTGGCGGCAATTGTAACGACTCGTTTCTTACAAAGCTCTGCAAAGACACCTCCAATTCCGAAGTACCTGCACATGGTATTATACTATGTGGGATTCGTGTTTTGCATTGGATTTACAAAGTGGAATAAGCGGAAGCATACCACAGTATCATTAGAAGACGTAAGTTCGTCAGAAAGTGAACTTGAAATGGTTAAACGACCGTTAAATGAAAACGCAATGGAGGCAATATTGGAAGAAGTTCGAGCACTTCGAGGTATAATTGAAGGCAACCAAGATTCAAGCGCCAACTTTGATGTAAGTGTTATACTGCATGAAATATTTAGTAAATATGGTTTTACGGAATGAACAACATGTTAAGCAAAGGAAATTTATATTAAAATATTCTGAAAGCTCTCTAAAATGTGGAGTATTGGTAATTTTGTGTTTCTCCCACCTAAATACTTTCAAAAATATTCTAATTATAGCTCTTTCCACAACCCAAACCTTAGCCACAACCCTAATGTTATACTAATATGAATATGCTAATTTCCCATAGTACTAATGAATTTCAATATGAATAATTAATTAATTATGAACATAATATCATTAATGTGCTACCAAAGTTGTTCAAATTCGGGCTTTTGTTTGCTTAGAAAGCAAACTAAGAATTAGCTAAGTGTTTATTCAGTCTAGCGGCGATTTTTCTTTTGCATCATTCACATGTTCATTTTACTTTATATTTCAAGAATGAGTTTGTTTTCGTTGAGTCAACTCTGTCATGATGCATAATTTAACACAATGTTAGGATTTATGGTTTGGGCTTGGGCTAGGGTTAAAGCTAGGGTTGAGTTATACGGCTAAATTAGCAAATTTTGTACATATTGTATGAGGGTGATAAGGGGAGGCCCAAAAGTACTGAAATATTCTTCAAAATCATTTATGCGCTCACATCTGGCAAACTCATATGCATATATAAGATTGGAAGATACTACAAGATGGAGAAATTTTTATCCTTTCATCTGTGTTTGAAAATGTGGACAAAACAGTTTGTCTGCTTAAATGCACACATAGTAATTTAGTTATAAACTGTCTTATTTTGATATTTGAATAATTTCTCAAATACCAGAAAACCATTGCTTTTTAAAACTAAAGTTGAAGGGAACTATTTTAACACAAACTTAAAACTTTTGAATTTGGATTGTTAAGGACAAGAATAATTTTGCAGCCCTTTAACAAAGTTATAACAAACTTATATATATATATATATAACAATAATGTATATTTATGGAGTACGATATGCCGGAAAAATTATACAGCGAAAAACTGCAGTCTCGATAAACAATAATAAAATATATAATCATATAATATTCTTAAATATACTAGATTAATCACATTTAGGAATGGCTAAAGGTTGCAGAAATGATAGATAAGATATTTGCGATCGCCTTCATTACTGTTTTTGCATATGTTACATATGTTTTTGTTTCATTATTAGAAGACAGTGTCCTCTTCGTTTAAACAATATTGTTATTTCAAATATACGGTTCATACATCTTTTCATATATTGTATCTCTTGAAATTTACAAAATACGTATTTGCAGATGTATTTTCTATAAATTGTTTTGCTCATTGTAAAATTCTATAATTCCAAAATAGACTAAAACCATTTACAATTTCGTAAAAAGTTACTTAAGAACATAGAACCTTTTAAGATAACCACATAATGAATTGACTCTCAATTTAGTAAAAATGGTGATACATTAGATCTGCCCTTATTAAAAGCCATTTTTCAAAATATCTTCTACAATTAATAAAGATAAAATTTATAAATTTAAATAATATACAACCTGCACTATTAAACCCCAATTGAAATTGTTAGACAACGCCCCAACCACTACCACTTCTTCCATCTCTAATAGAGTTTATGTGCACGTGATTGCTAATTCTAACGTTGAGTACAAATCCGTAGCTCTGGCAGGGAAAGTGTCTTCACTCAAAGACATCTCAATGATTCGAAACATACATCAAAAGTATTTTTTGTTAAATTTGGAAGATATTGCAAAATGTCCAATATTTTGGAACACAAATCTCTGTAGTACTACAGAGATCCCTGATTAGAACAGGCTACTTTTAAAAACCATTATGCTACACAGACCATTACTTTCTAAAAAATTGGTTGAAAGTAAACTGACGAATATACAAGGTAACTTGTCCGGTTCAAAGAAATAAATGATGACCTCGTTAGTTAAAAGTTCTTCATGGAAATCTTAGAAAAGATTTTAATAACGTTTTAATTTTAACTTCCTAATATTTAGCACAGTAATAACCTTTCACATTAAATTTTTACTTCGATTATTGAAAAATATTATTTTTGAAAATATTAAATCAGTGCACATTATTCAATCACAGTGCAATAAATTGTGAGAGGCTACACATTAATTAATAATTTTTTTGTTGATAGAACGGTTGCAAATAACAATTGTTCGATAAATTTGTAAATTAATAGCTCTCATTAGAAATATTAATCATACCTAAGAATGGAAAGATCACATAGAGAAAGCGACAATTATAGATTCCAAGCAAAATTGAAAGATAATAACATTTTTGTGAACTAATGCCAATTATAGTTTATATGAAAAAACAAGTGATACAATTGGCATTAACAAGCTTCCAAAGTTCATTATTTTCAGAAAATGACTTTAACATCAATCATGGTTATTAGTCTAAAATATTCAATGTTCTTATCAATGATATGAAGGAGTTTCACTATCACAAGATTTGATTGTATTGTGATGATGAGGAGGAGGTACCTGGAATTCATTTCAAGGGTTCTTCAGGATTTCGAAGAGCAATTCCACAGGGGCAGAATATGAGCATAGATATTCCTTCATATTGGCTAATCATATTTTGTTCTCCATTGAAAACCAAGACTGTAAACACCCGTTAAGCCGGGATTCAGAACAGCAAAACACTAAAGTTTTTCTCCACTCCTTCCTCACTCATGGAACTAAAAAAAGAGCGACATCAAGGAATTGAAGAAAATGAGTGCTATTTGCTGGCAAAGCATTAATGAAGATTTGATGCTGTCGGGCCAACCTGACAATATTGTACGACATTTGTGAAGCGCAATTCTCCGCTGAACTCTTCACAATTTCGAAAACTTGTTTTCTACCCAGTTTTCAACTTTGCCTTTTCAAACCAAATATTAATTAGGGATTTTAAGTTCATGGAAATACAGTCTGCCAGTTTGCATTTTCTATATAGCTAAAAAACAAAATTGTTAATAGTTACCCCCAAGACTGTTAATAGTTACCCGCAAATTAATTGTTTCCCCATTTTGGGGTATATATTGAAATGTTTTGATTTTCATTTCAATAAAGATTTATTCAATTAAAAATTTAGGAGAGGTGCGTGCCTCTCTTGGTTGCGCCTCTGCAATGAAACCATTCTTCTTTATTAAGAAGAAAAGGCTTGGGAAGGTCTTAGCAATAGTTGGTAATGAACATGGAAGAATAGAGTTTGTGGAAAACCAAAACGAAAGTAGAAACCTTCATCTACATTCGCATTAAATATTCCTAAGTTTCGAAATATTTTTTAGCGAAATATTAGTATGTCTGAAATTTTGTCATGGCCATCACTTATAGTCCTTTTTTTCATTCGGTGAGGACATTGCCATCATATTTGATAATAGTTTTCCATTTATTCGATTCAGATTGACTGCAATTATTGTACAACTCAAATATTAATCCATTAGAAAAAACTGCCACTCATACTTACTTTTAACTTGAGAAAATGTTTAAAATTGTTTTATTGTTAAATGTCAAATTAGCAAGCTTGCTTTAATATGATTTCATGATGCAATTACGATATAAGCAGGACCTCGAAAATTGTATAAAATATTATTGGAAAGTGAACAATATATGGCCTATTTTGCTTGAAGCCTCACAAAACTGCGTAAGCATTTTCGCAAAAAACGTTCAAACTGTGAAACGCAAACATTGTCATAGAATGTATTGATGATTGTGTAGCTGAGCTTCACAGAAAATACCATAAATTATGTCAGTAATTAGATGAGAAACTTGAAAATTTGAAAATATGTAAAATTTCAAAGAATGCTTTCCTTTAATATTTGCGAGTTAATTACTTTATAGTGAACATAATTTGAGTACAGTATATGTGGACATTAAAGTTTTAAAATTAATTACAACTAAATGCAAGGACCTGGTGTCACAAGTGTTGCTCTGAAATGTAAGGAGAAATTACATTATCAATAAAATAAAATTTGTTTTCAAAAAAACCCCAAATTCTAAATTTTAACTAATGTTAGCCTCAATTAGAACTAATCCTTTATGATTTTTCATGAGTAAATTTTTCGCTCCCTTCACTTTCGCTCTGGACAGATTCCAACAACAGACAAAAATACTCATACACTGCACTCATTTGATGTTTTTTTCATTTGGCTAGCTTAATCGTAAGAATCTTCTGGTGATCTCTGGCACGCAGAGAGCTGATCTGCGTTGAGTGTGATCAGCGAAGTGAAGCCGTAAACCGAACTTCAGTCGAGAGGGTTTGGCCTCTCTCGCTTTGACGAACCAAGGCTTCTAACTTAGTAAGCCCCTTCTGCAACCGAAAAACGACTGTAACACAGAAAAGTTGCATCGCTGGCATATCAAACGCTGGTCTTTGTTCTATTCAATAGGCCAGAAGAAAGAGTTGTCCCTAACATGATTGCCCTATGAGATTCACTCCTAACTCAGGAACCAGTAGCATTCTGACTGACCGTGTTTCCATTGCTTACGTTTGTACACCCTCTAAACAAAACGAACAGGCTTTACGCCGTCAGAAAGTATACATGGAAGCATTTTCCTTTGCGCAAAGTCAGCTTTTGCATGAAACCCCTGAAACTACATTTCTTTTAATTTCTAGTTCAAAAATCCAAACCTAACCCAATCATAGTAATTCTAAACTAAGTTAAAATTTTCAGTCTATTTTTTTGATACTGTCAGCCTCAGTTGAAATATTGAAATGGTAACACAAGATGTTTTCAAGAATACTACATTAAGGCATTTTCTTTATTGTAGAATGCATGATGTATTTTAAAGAATACAATGTTTAAATGTTACAAAATTTGTAATTAATGTCGATTCTGACACATTTTTGAAAAATGGTCCCACCAAACCCCACCTAACATTCGTTAAGAATGTTACCGGACCAACCGAACCCACTTCTAACAAAACTTGGCCCAACGCAAGTCAACACATGCATTTGCACAAGCACTTGCAGCCCTGTCCTAGACAATTTGAATTTAACAGAAAACAATATTATGGTGTTATAGCAATAGAAATTAAATAACTGAATTATCTGATAAGACCCAGTAGTGATATGTATCAGTTATGTCATGGGGAAGATTTTTGTATATATATAAAATATCGACAGCTTTGGAGGGCTCAGGCAAAAGTTCAAGTCATAAAATCATTATGGATATAAAATGCCAAAAATGGGAATTGTAATAACAATAATATATATATAAATTTTTTCCCATTCTATACCTGCTCCTCTTGACACTAATTTCTTTAATTTTGTTCAAATTTTTCTCTGTATAAATTCTTTTATAATATTTTGTATACACCACTTTTTGGTACAATACATTATTTTTATTATTCTTGGAAAATTATGCTTTTCAATACTAATTTCGCTTCAACAACTGAATTTCTGAATGCATTGTTGTTGAAGGTTTTTTGTTACTAAAATTATAGTTAAGGAACAAAATCTAGTTAAATACATAATAGGAACTGGCAATACTAATTTTTCCTCATTCCAATACAATATTCCATAAAATATAGTGATATTGATATTTGAAATGGTTTTTGTGGGGAAAACTTTATAACCAGTCTATGTTCATTCGTGTTCTTCATGCTTATTTCTGTAAGCCTAATTGCATTTTCTGCAAAATAACTTTCATGTGAAATGCATGTATTGAGCCATTGAGCCCCAGATTCAAAAGAAAATTCTTCAATTAATATATATTATATTGCCATCTCAATAAGTAGATTGCATTTAAAAGGATATACATACTTTCAATAATTTACAAATACGCATGCAGTAATCTTTCATAGCTATAGCGATGCTATTCTCATTGAAATTAAAAATTTTGCAATTGCATAATGCTGAAAAAGATTAATTTGAAATCAATTATGTTTTTGCTGTAAATAGCTAAGTTTTAATTATAGCTAAGAATATTTAAACACTTAAAAATAGACATAAAATTTTTTACAACAGTAAAATAATAATAAATTTAATTGCAAAAATTGTATTTATAGAAAGAAATATATGAGTGAATAGATTTTTATTGCTTGCATTTCTCATGCGTACCTTACGAAATATAATGGCTTAAAATTAAAGTGCTTGATCATCATTATTTCACATATCATTTCCCGGAATGATCTCCTTTACTCTAATACTCTAGTCGATAAAAACCGATTATTCCTTTATGTAAAAGTTTGTATATAAGCTAAGGATTACATCACGTTTACAAATAAAGTATAGTACGTTTGCCACAATCAGAAAGTGAACATGTGCAGTAGTTCTTTCTTGAATACTTGAATACTGAAGGTATATATTAGTGGATTGACGCACGAGTTTAGAACAACCAGTACTTGAGTTGCAAGCATCACACCAGTAAAGTACTCATTGTGATCAATTGTTAACATGTGTGTGCAATGCAAGAACCACTTTATCTTGTTTGGCGCGATGCAAACAACGTATGCGCAACCGGTCTAAAAAAATGTTAATATAATTCGATGTGACAATTCAGCCCTCGTCGCTTTGTAAAGGCAAAATTTTCTAGATGCTCATGATCTATGCCATTGAAGTGTGAATTTAAATTTACAAATTAAACTCTTTTCTTGGTATGGAAAAAGTGAATGCTGAAAATTATATCACTGTTATCTAAGTGTTACTTCAGCCTCACTTCTCGAAAGTGCTCTACAAAATGGTTGCTAGAGTATTTTTGCAAAAATTTATCAAATATATTTAGGAATTTAATCTAAAATATATAAGCTGCTTTTACAACCCACGAATATTGATGAGCCCAAAAACCTGTCATATATAACATATTTGGTTTTGAGTGCACATCATTTTTGCTTAGCTACTTCAACGGTAGTTTCATAACGTGAGGTAAATACTACAATTATAAAAATGGATACTAACAATAAGTGCAGTGCGTATTACAGCTTTTGTTCCTTTTTGGGCACTTTTGCAACCTTTTTGAGATCTTGCTGCTAAGTTCCAGTAAATCAATGTATATAGAACGATCATTATAGTTGTTGGGATAATCAAATCTAGGAATAGTTGATGGTAACCGGAATACTCCCTCCACATTTCAAAGAAGCTGTTGTTGAATATGCAATTTCCATCTAAATGAACGTTTTAATACTATATCGAAGATATGGTTTCATAAAAGTTTATTGAGATCATTACTTCAAAAGTGGGCCATTGAAATTTACTATATATACTGCCTTTTGTTGAATTAACAAAATAATTTATTCATATTTACCCTTTGCTGCATAATGTAGCAAATATGCTACATTAGATTTTTAGTTCTTATGGACATGGATGATAATAATTTCCATTGCCAATATTTCCCTAATATAAAAAAAGCACGAGAAATTGATTCACAAACTATTTCCACTTAATACAGTCATGTCAAGACCTATTGAACGAAAAATGTTTTGAAATGATAATCTTGATTAGACCTCGATTTTCATTTTCTTGAAATCGTCTTCTATCAAGTGTAAATTGGCTAATATGTTATAAAAAAGTTATTTATTGGTTATAAGTTATTACAAAAACATGTTATCAAGTTTTTTTAAAACTTGAATTAAATCTGTTGATTCAGATAATATTTTTCCTACTGTAGCATATTTGCAACATAATGCAAGAATGTAGCAAAATCGATTTGTACTACCATGGTTAAAATAGTATAAATTATTATTATTATCCTTGCTTCTCACAGCTTCATGGTGGTATCCCTCTCAGCTCGGGGAACTCACCAGTTCCCAGGGAGTCTGAGAGCTTTTCTCAGGACTCTAGCTGTTCCTAACAAGGCTGCCTTCTGTGCTACTGCTCCTCCCCACTTTGGTACTCCCAACTCCTCCAAGTATCTCTTATGCTTCTTACTCACTGCTCCTAGTGCTCCTACAACTACCGGGACTACTTCCACTTTCTATAACTTCCACAGCCTTTCTATTTCCTCTGCCAACTCTCTGTACTTGTCTATCTTCTCTTTCTTCTTGCTTTCTACATTGGGAGTCTGCGTATAGTGATTTTAAATAATATATGTAGGATATTCAATGGAATAGAACTTAGTAACATATTGGAATACCATTACAAATTCCTGAATTATCACGGGCAAAATTTGTGCATTGACATTCTGCGAAATAATTATGATAGCCAGAAATTACATAAAATACTATTAACACGGCTCCTATTACCTTTGAATTTCGGTCTGAAGTCGTGTTTCACGGCTTTTTAATTCCTCTCAAAATCGCTACTTTTCTCTGTTTCTTTCGGTACTTTGATACATATTAGCATCATTCAAGAAACAATAACATCCATTTCTTTAACATTAAAATGCCGGTCATAGTGAGGAAAACCCCTTGGTAGGGAAAGAGTTAATGTTCTGGGTGTAAAAATCAGGATCATTTTGGTATGATGTGGCCTTGCATATGATGTGCTAAGCATTTCTAACGGTTTAGAAAGACTATTTTTATCCCAAAGTTATACCAATTACAAAATATAGGAGTTTTTTAAAATTTAACATTCTTTGGCATCAGAGACTGACTCAGGCTAAATAATCTCATTTTGATATGCCTAAATGCATATATTACATAAGTTGTAACTGAATATAGCTAACCTTTGGTTCGCTGCAATATCATATAATTTACTATAAATAATAATTTACTATGGTATACATAGGGCCGGATTAACCAACTGCGGGCCCTGTAGTAGATTGATTTGATGCACCGATAATAACTCTGAAGTAAATGAATATTTCATATAACCAATGAACCATTCTTAAAATTATAACTAAAGGACCATTTATAGTGCTGGTTCATTGGTCATTTTGGTTCATAAGACTCACCCCCCCCCCCTAAGATACATGTAATAAGGTAGCTTCGTTAAAACTAACTGACATAAATAATGTCTTAAAAAAATTTTTTTGCTCAACTAAACGCGCGACCTTTGTGAAGCGCGGGGCCTGTTGCAGCTGAGACATCAACTACTATGTTGACCCACAGTTGATTATACAAGTATGTCCATAAACAATACTATGATTTGAAAAATAACCTTGCATTCTGTATATGAATAAGGACCAAGAGTGACAAATGCCAAAACCAATCAAATATGCAATCACAATGAGAAAAACGGATACATTTGTGTTGTTCAAATACTGCCGATGAAACATTGGGTGACAGATTACAAAATATCTAAAATATCAAAAGTTACTTCTTGAGGATGCCCTAAAGTATTCGAATAATGACTCTTTGAGACATTGCATATTTTTAGAAAACATAAAAAGAAATTCTATTCTATTCTATTCTAAAGGTGCATAGTATATTTTTAATATACGTTATAAGCGATTACACTTATATAACTTCTAAAACAAATAAAGCAATTATTGGTTTCTTGTTAAACGGAAATGTGAAAATTAAAATCGCTTAATATTGATTTGTATACTTTAGTTTAGGTAATGTGCTGAAATACATATATATTGTTTATATTGGAAATTATGTAGATAAATCTTGAAATATATAATGTAGCTGTTGTTACATTCAATTCTATGTTAAGCGGTTCAAATAAAATTCAATTGAGTGTGTATTTTTACAATTTGCATTGATGAAAGAGTTATATATATATATATATATATATATATATATGTATCACTAAAACGTTTAAGAGTTCTAAACGGAATACCTCATAAATCTATATCTTGTAGTCTTGTGTTTGAGTGTAAATAGTATAAAAGATATATATTTTCATATAATAGAAGCTCGAAATAAAACAGGAAGTTCCTGATTTAAAATTCCTATTTCCAAGTAATCTACAGTGAAAGATTGAACTGTCCCATAATCTCAAATAGTAAGTCCTAGAACATGATCTGATGCGTTTGGAACGATGTTGAGATACTAAAAACTAGTTTCCAAGAGAGTTTGTTCATAGAATGTAAGAGTAAGAAAAAGCGAAGTACTAGTTTAATTATTAGAATCCTGGTGTCTGTAGAAGAGCCATGAAAATGACCTTGGTCCTACTAATGGTCACATGAGGCTAAATAGCTAAGTACTTTTTCCATATTCTTAGGTAATAAAAAGATGAAATCCAAAATGCCTGTACCCCAAGGTACAGTCTATGAGGTTAATATGGAAACCAAGAATCTCAATAGTCAGAGCTGATGTCCATTGTAATTTGCCATCCTGGAAGTAAACTCTACAACGAATTAAAACGGCGAAATGTTTCAACAATTACACTCTTATTTGATGAATGAAGAACTAAACGAATATTTTTAGTCTATCCTAATGCGAGCGTTGTTGATTTCCGAATTGGTGCGAGAAAAGCATTAATGAGCATCTGACAATCGAATGGAGCAATAAAAAATTCAATGAGAATTTGGTTGAAGCCACGTCCGATTCCATCAGAATCTATAAAGGTAGTTTTATTGCGATCACAACTTCGCAGTAGAATATAACAAACGCTGTTTCCAAATCTAATGGCATAGCCAGGATTATGAGTAAGTGGATGAAGCTTTTTTACTACAATAGGTAATACTTTTAGGTAAAAAGCGGTAGAGCGAAGTTTTCAGTTAGAATCCGGAGTAGCAAAATAATAAAATTGAAAGGCGAATGTAAAAAAGTTGAACTCAACTTCTAAAGTTCAAAACACTAAAAAATTCACGTTCAAATTCAACAAATAAATGTCAAACAAGCTTTTGCTTTTTTATAAACTCTGATCGCAATCAATTTGCTTGCGTGTTCAAATGTTATGTTATTTTTTTGAAACTGCGTTGTTCACATCGCTGAACGTTCATTTACATTTGATCTCAGTGGCATCAGTATCAAATTTAGCTACATACTGATATCTGCTATAGTATAGTCACTAAATTTTTTCAAACGATGGAACATCTAAAAATTCCATGACTCTACAACCTAAAATTGTGATGACAATCACTCTAAGAGTTATTCAGTAACAACAGAGTTTGATTCACTTTTTTGACTTATTTTGAAGTTATAATTGGGTCCTTTTACTTTAAGAAATTGAGTCATACTTACTTACGCAACAAATGTAAACTTTAGCTATGAGTTGTCACCACCCAAAAGGATGCCTATTTATAGAAGAGTGGCAATATACCGGGCTTTGCAACAATGAAATGTCCAATTTTGTTACAATTGCAAAAGAAGTATTTGTTATTTGCAGTACTGAAATTCTACTCAGATTCTAAAGGCAGTCGATGTTGGGAACGTTCGTGCTGCAGTAAAAAATCTCTAACATTAAGCAGCATTTTAATTTCAAATATCTACCTAAGAACATAAAGAATTTTAAGCATTTACAATGGCAGCCCAAAATTGGTAAAAACCATGTTCTTTACATGTCCCAAATGAGGCAATCTAAAGCAATAATTGATTAACGAACATTTAAACTTTGTAATTCTTGGTGTCAATAATGAACTGCTTCATCATGCATTAAGCAACGTTATGGATAACAATGATTAATTTTTCAATTCTGGGATTACTCAGCATTTACAAATAATTGGCAGTAGTTGGAAAGAAGTAGGGAAAACGATGTGACTTGGATATATAGTATTTTCAGTTCTTCAGTATTAGATGAGGTGCTCCAAGCAAAACGTTTATATCCGTACACATTTACATATTCTGAAAAATAAAGTGGTGATTCATCAGATTAAAAGAAAAGGCGTATTAAGGTTTCGCGGTTTTAAATAACACTCATGGATACAGCATACATGCCTAATATCAAATTCTTGGAGAACTTACCTATTTATGGCTATGTTAAAGATAGTATACAATAAAAATAACATTAACTGCAATCTTTTGTGTTTATTGTTGTTGAAAAATATATAGTTGAATGCATGCAGTTTCTTAATGAACATTCTCTATAATTTCAATGAATATAAATGTGATTTTATTAAGCTACTTTATGCGTCTCAAGTAGAATATTAACATGCTTTGAATCACAGAAGCTTGTTCAGAGTGCTTGCCATTTCTTTAATAGAAACGAAATTTTCTGAAGAAAACCCTCTTCAGAGAAATATCATTCCTTGACTTTTAAGCGTTGACCTATGAACCTTCTAGACATGAAGCCATGCTAATTATGCTGAGCAGTAAATGTCAAATTATCAGTTAAAATAATGCAAGAAGTATTCCCCAAATATCACAAAAGGATTTTGGGATAAAATAGAAAAGTCACGTGCTAAATGTTACATCTCAAAGTGCTGTTTGTCAAATATTTTATCATCATGATTAATACTTAAAATCAGTTTTGTTAAGTCCCGTCCAACAGGACAATATTTTAGTTTTCATTTGAAAATTGTTTGTAAATACTTTCGTTACATACATGTACAGGTGTAAGCGCTCCGAAATTTTTGGCTCACAGCTCTTAACATCAGAGATGGTTTCGTGTTGATTTTTCTGGCTCAACTCGCCCCAGATCCATAATGTTTTAGCCCGACCTGAATTTGATTTGAATTTACTAATGCGAGTGCTACTGCTATTAAAATTTACTAAATTGTAGTTAATTACAAAAATGTAAGTAAAAACAATATAAATGTAATAAAAAATATTACTACTAATATTTTCAAAATTGCAGTCGTTTTTGCTGTCATTGCAAAAGCATAATACAAACAGTTTATATTTTTGATGATCATAAGCTAAGATTAAATTTATTCATAATTGTAAAATGAAAATTTAGCAATCTAGCAATCTACATCTAAGTGCAATTTAGGCTTTTTAAATTTTCACTTTTTTAAAATTTTTTCATAAAATAACCATTTACGTATATCTACAAACTTCTATTTACAAAAAGTATAAAGAGTATCAAAGACCGGATTTCGTTGAAAAAGATGCTTAAAAAGTTGCATACTAATTTAACTATTCTTGGCAAAAATATTTACCGGTCCTTATCGGTAAACCAACAAACAATTTGATGTTGTTTTAAGTTTCAACAGTCAAATTCCTTTATTTGGTGACAATACATCACTAAAGACAGAAAATACGTGTTCAATATTCACTGAAACCAACAGATTCTAAATTTTTATATTGTGTACCAGTTATCTTGCCAGTATTGACATAGAAAATATTTCAAATTTTCATTATCCAGTTTCTTTGACATACAGTTGTCAACTTCTTCTTGTAAGACTCGAAATCCAACTCTTTTTTCAACGTTCAATGAAGTTCTCACTTGTTGAGGAAATTATTCAAAGTTTGTTGCTAATAAAATTAAAATCAATCTGTAGTTGACTACATTTTTCCTGTATTTGACACAGAACAATTGACAAAAAATCGTGTTACCTAACTCGATAAAAGACTAACCGGAGCAACAAACGTCATAGGCTTTTACAAACGTATTTTGATGTAGTTTTGTCTTAAACATTGCAGCGACGACGGCAATCTAAACTGAAATTGAAACATGGACAACCAAATTTAATGGCTGATTGGTTGTCCGTTTTGCTAGAACAAAATAAAAAAATAACCCAATTAAAGTTGCTTATTGGAAAAAATCGACCAAAATCAGGTTTTCTTGTATTAAGGAATATTTATCGAAAGGATTTATACCTCAAAAACACAACCATGAGCATTCAATTACAATGAATTTAATGCAGATAACAGGAATGTTCACATATGTTAAAGTGTGATTTTTGTGATAAAATTTGTAAATAACTCGTTTATGTAAAGTTTTTCAGATAATCCCAACAATAAAGAGCCAATTTACAAAAATAAATGAAAAGCAAGTTTAAACGATCTATGAAATTACGTGTAAAATGAATAAAACAGCGAAATTCATGATTATTTTGGTTTTGGATAATGCGAGACTTTATCTGCGTGATCGTAGAATAGGTTCGTATAAGGGAATTTTCCTAACCCTTATGCACCAGATTTAAATAGTATTGAATACTTTTTTAACTGAGTAAAAATAGGCTATATTCTATTAAGCCAAAAGCAGCAGCCAGAACACAAGTCATATATCGAAGAAACTATAAATAATCTAGAAGCTTAAGATCTAAGTAACTGTTATCGTTCATTCCTTTGGAGGTTTAGTATTTTATTTTTTTGTATTAGTGAAATTTTTTTTTGCAGATTTTGATCTTTATTGTTGGGATTCTCTGAAAGACAACATTTTGTAAACAAATTGGAACTGCACTCATAATAGACATCTTTCTTCATTTTCTTCTTCCACAGTTTTCGAAAATAACATTCTATGCTTTCATATAATGAGCACTTACAACTCTGAAATACGCATATACATGGACAATAAAGTGAATTTATTAGCTACGTTTCTTTGTTTAAAAATGTGAAAATTCATAAATTTTTTGTCTCCAATGAACAAAATGATGACGTATTTTAGAATATGAACTATACTCATAACTACAATTCAGTGTATCAAATGTTAAATTACGCTACCAGAGGATGTACGCGGGGTTTTTTGACGGGACATTTCAGTTGTGATAAACTTGAGTGCCCAAAATATTGAAAAAAAGATCTTCAAAATGCAATTTGCATCCTTAGTTTATAATATTTTTATAATATCTTGCAAAAAAATTATTATATAATCAATAAAAATCGTTAACAATTAACTTAGAAGTAATAACAGAAGTTAACAGCTACAATTACAATGCAAAATTAACATATCATAAATATAAAATACATTTAGAAGGTCATTAACATATCAATAAGTTCTACTTTAGGCATTTTTTAACGATTTATCGAAAATATTAGCTTCTGTACTCCTGTGAACTTAATGTGGAATAAAGAGATATATTCAGTCAAACGCGTTATTAAGATAGAATGTTCACATAAATTGCGCTTTGTGCAAGAAATATTTATTATACACTGTGCATTGTGAATGGTGATTTTGAAATATTACAGTTTGATGAGCATTTTTTGATATTCTTTATCATCAAAATTTTATGTAATTTTTATCCAACCCCTTCTCAAATGAGATGGGAAAATAGCCCTAGTTCTCATAATGGATTACATAATATTTAGATTTGACCAACTATGATTTTAGAAAATTGATAGCCCAAGACAACCGAATTCGAAGGCCTAGCTATAATATGGAGTTAGATATATAATTAGGTATGATAAAGATTGAATTTTCTGCTCATTCACCTTGAAGTAGTTTCTATAGACATAGCTTAATCTTCACTATACTTCATTATCATTATCGTAATATATGCGACATATATTTAAGTTATCGATAACCAAAGTTGTTAATAAAAGATGTATAAAGTAGTGGCTAAGCTAATGTCTTTTAGTAACAACATGCTTTGCTATGCAGTCAGAGCAATGTCACCTTTGGAGATTGTTTAGTGGTTTCCATAAGGGAATAGTTATATAATATGTTGTGTAGCAATGCAGAAAATTGAATTTTGATAAAGTTAAGGGTTTCACTACTGTTCAGTCTTTCATTCCTGCCTTTAGAAATTGCCTCGAAAATGTCATTGATTTCCAACTTATTTATTAATATCTTTGGAAATTTTTGCGACATTCACATCACATAGACAAAGAATTGAACAAAAATAATCATTAATCCAATTCTATACATAAAGTTTTAAATTTTTGCTGTTATAACACATCATCTTGAAATAACTCTGTTAACTACAAAAACAACAACGACAAAAAGAGTTTATTCCGATTTACGACGGCTAAAGTTAAAACGAATAAAATAAGAGCAGAAAAAGCATTTACAGTATCTAAGAAAGAACACGAATTATCAAAATTGAAGCGAGGAACAGAAGAGGACCAGTCTAAGGAGTAAAGAGTGGTCTAAAATTGAGAAGATGAGAAAAAGTCTAAGTGATGAAAAATAATCAGGTAATTAGCAATAGGAATAAGGTGCATAAAAAAAATTTTTTGTGAGTGAACTTTGTGTATGCGTGTTCAGAGTTGGAAACGGGAGGGGATATAAGGCAAGACGAGACGGCCCGGGATTATTTTTTTTTAAATTTATGAGACCTTGTTAAAATTTTGTTTTCAAGCAAAGCTCAGTATTACAAATCAACAATTGAAGTTGTACTGTCTTCCATAAGACGTAATCCATGTTTGTCCTTCAATAAAGACGTAAATTCAATCATATCCATAATATTAAATGACAGAGGTACAACAACATACAAATGTAACTATGCAATACGATTCGAGATGAATTCCGATGCTAATTCTACATTTATAAAATCTTTCAAATTGGTTGATTCTATTATTAAAAGTATAGTTGAAAAAGGGGCAGAAGGTCTTCTAGAATTGCCTCGCATTTCAATTCATAACTCGCAGTCACAGATTAAAAAGGAACAATTCACAACAACCGACCAACATATTTCAGATGAATGTTGAGATTATCTGGTATAATTTTATAATATTTTTGAAAATAATTGCTTAGTCAATACGTCTGCTGACTTACAATAGATTCCATTAGATATAAAAAAAATTGGTTAATCCATATCCCCAATGTTTGTGGAGGATACTTTGTACGTCTTCTATTTCCATTAAACTTTAACACTAGAACTCCGAACCGGTCATTTGTGACCGTTTTTGATGTAATTGTTAAACAACTACTTCCCTACATGTAAAATTTTTTAAAAGTTTACACCTATATTCACTAATTCTGCTGTAAAGTACGAATTGATGACATTTTCGGAAAACAGACAGACTTAAATATTAAAAATCATTAATACCCCTTAAACTCCGAAAACCGGTCAGTTGTGACCCAGACTAAACATTTCATGCATGCGTTTGTGTAGTTATATTGTATGCAGTAATATACTTTATATTGAGCATGTATTTAACAGTTTTGATCGTTTTAGTTGAAAATTAATGACAAGAGAAGCAGCAAAGCGGGCTCTTAGTCAAATTATGTGGGATATTGCAGTAGCAGTGTTTATTAAATATGAACCTGAATGCCTGTATAAATCTCACTGTAATAAATGCTACATAAATACCGGTCATTTATGACAGGATTAGGAATTAAAGGGTGTATAATTTGTTCGGAGTTCTAGTGTAAACATAACTGTTTAAAAGAATTATCTTAATCAATGAATACTTATTTTCTCAAAAAAGTCAAAAATAGATTATTTTGTTCAAGATAGATGATCTCGATAATCTAGATTAGTTTCACTAAAAGTATATCGCTGTAGTATATTGTAATTTACATTGTATCTCTCGAAAAATATTAATTTACAGATTTAGTCCAATATACTAAATGTCTCTGTAATAGTGCAAATCTTTTTCAGATATATTTTGGGACAATTTGGGAAATAATTCATTCTCTATTTACTTTGTGTAGGGTCATGGTATTTTCGAATGCTGCTTTTTTTCAAACAGTAAGGTAAATGACAACATAAAAATAAAACAAAATGATTCTTGATATTTCGCATTGGATTATCGTTGACACAATTCTAATCCTAAGTACTAAAAAGAGTAGTAATTCGCATTGTTAAAGCATCCAAGCTGGAATATTTCATATATATTTTTTGAATGAAATTGATTATTTTCAAAATACGGAACGAGATTTGTGAGATACGTTGCCCGTTATAAGCACCGAACGGGACAGAACGGGTCGGGACAAGAGTAGACGAACCCGGAATGGAAAGTCCCTCCCATTTCCAACTCTGTGCGTGTTTGATAAAAGACAACAGAAGTATCAGAACGTGTAGACTGAGAAGGACCAAGCGAATATAATCAAAAGAATCAAAATAATAAAAATAACAAAAGAGAGTTGAAAAAATGAGGATAAAGAACTTGAGGCTAAAGAACCAGGAGTAATTAATTAAGTGAAAGTAGTGCAGAATTGTGAGGGAGAGAGAAATCCACTTAACAACATGCCGTTGAAAATGCTCGACTGAGTAGAGAAGTGCGCATGGAGCAGACTAAAATTGAGAACCATGTGAAAAGTTAGCGAATGGAATCAAGAGGTAGAGGAATTTTTTATGCCAAGAGGAGTAAGGAGAAGAATGCTACATAGCATGGTAAAGAAAGAAGATGTTGCTTTCTTAAGTTTTAAGTTGATATGAGAAGACCAAGACATATAGACGAAACCATTATTACTACCTTGAATAGCATTCATTTAAATTTGATTAAAATATAAAGTGTTTTATAAAACAGAATGCTATACACTTATATTGATCCCCAATAGCTTTTCTTAAAAATGATGTCTACAAGAGGGCACGCATTTTATTGTATTTGTTTTTGAATCTAAAATTTAAATTTGAGCTTAACTTGTTAATATCAACTTTATAAATTATAAAGGGTGTGTGCAATTATAACATCATAATGCTATTGTCTCCTAAAAAACCATTCAGTCAACTTCTACATTGATTCAAAAATGCTAATCAATTGAATAAATGCTTAAGTTAGTTTACTTCATAATGTCTTCCAGTATAATGTACATGTGTCATTAATAAGCAGGAGTGTCAGACTCCCTAATTTTTATGTAGGTTCTTGTTCAACTTAAGTTAAATAATTCTCTAAAAAATGAATGCATATGGATATCCATTTTCCAATTTCAATCTTTCCACAAATATTTTGTTGTGATTTGCTATAACTAAGGATTACTTTGGCTAACAACTTCTGCCTTTCCTGGATGTAAAGTTGCTCATTATTAAATCTCTAATTGAAATAAAATTTTTCTCTCAAAAATTAGACAATTCCACCCTGCAAATCTTTTAATGTTACAACTTTGTTCTTGAAGACTTCAATGAAATATTCTTCTTTTAATTAACGCATATACAAATTAATTACATAGTTTATTGGCCCAACTGTAATCATATTTTGTTTGAAATGCATATTGTGCACTATGCTTGTCAGTATGTACTAGCAGAGGATATTCTTGGTTATTAACCCTATTTTAAATGGTGTTTTTGTAGTAGTTATTCCTAAGGGAGGCGGTTTGGCCCCCTAAGATCTAGAAACAGTCCATCCAATCAACACCAAATTTGGTGTGGAGATACTTTGACATGTCAGGAACCATTTTGCGATATGATAATTAATATGGAAATTATGCGCATATAAAATTAGGTTAAGTATCAAATTTTCTAAATTTCTAATTATTGACACAAAATGTTAGAAATATTACTAAATAGGAATCAAGAGAAAGGCTTATAATGCAAATAGAACATAAAAAACACTTAATTATAATTTTGTATTGAAAACTATGCATTGGTTTCAATCTATAGCCTTTACATACAAAAAATTTTAATTTTTGAAACTCTGGAGAACTGTCAGTTTTTATTAAATTTTTTTTAAAAATCACTGTAACTTTCTAACACCTGACCTTATCTACATAATTTTTCGTCGACAGTTGCAAGAACAAGCTAAAGAAAAAGTAATGGAAGGATAGTTTATTTAAAAACGGGTAGTGAGTTATATCTAAAAATGGAAGGCAGACAAATCGCCCCTTCCCAGCTCCCAGGTAAGATAGTGTTAATTTATGAATGGGTATTCTTTTCAAGCAATTTAATCGTTTACCTACACATTTTTAATTGCAGTTAAGTACAGCATATTTTTTAATTAAAAATCAAATTTTTCTTTGATGGCGCAAATTTGATGAATTTCCTTTTGTTAGTATTCTTTAGTTTGAGTGTATCTATTTGTACTGTTTTACATCAGATTCTTTTATAAATCCTTTTTCGCAAATTTGTAGGTTGCTTATTTATTAGTTGTATCATGCTTTGATGTATTTTTCATAGAACAATTTAATTAAAATATTGTTGCTAACTTCATTTTTTCATGAATAAGTATGTTGTGAAACAGGAGCAATTTCCTGTTTGTTATCATTTTGTTTGCACTTCCTTGTACAATTGCTTTTTTAATTTGTCTGTTCAGTAACAAATTTTGGTTATTTACTTAAATTCTTTAAATTTTTCTTTAGTTTTTTTAACCGTGGCAAGAAAATGTATTTGTTGTGTATAGAACACAACATATCGGGTTAATGCACAAAATTTCTAGGGCTAATTCCTACTAAAAAATTTTTTAAGTAAAAATTGTTTTGTTAATTTCAATAATACTCATATCAGGATTGAGATGGAAATTACTGAGATGCACTAAAATCAAGTTACAGTAACTAGAGTGCTATTTTGCATAAAACCTCTGCCTTCTAATTTTGTTCATATTTTAGAAATATTCAGAAATTCCACTAATCAGAGGTGTTATGAATACATTTTAATTTATAGTTCGGATAAATTTCATGAATTACCCTAGAAATTTTGATGTTATAAGTTCTTGGAGAAGCTTTATAAAGCCATCATCTAAATATACATGTTCATATAACGTGTTACATCACTTGAATTATGTAGCCAAATTTTTCATCTTCATGCCATGATCATAGCAAGTTATTTTCGTTGAACTAGAATATCGGAAATATTTTTGAAATAATAATTTTTTGAAAATAATAACATAAATAATATCAAAGAACAAAAACTTCTTAACAGCCAGCAGTATGTAAAAATAACATCTGGATATTAGAATATAACATAAAATAAAATAGCATGCAATTTACAAAGAATGGAGATAATCAATTTAAATTATTAACAGTACAAAAGTTTTTATGTTAAATGATTTCAACAATAATACTTTGAATATATTAACAGAAAAAATTTAATATTAAAAAACTTGAATTTCTACGAGGTGATATTTAGCATTCAATTTTAAGTAATTTAGAAATACTTTTCAAAAATAATATTTATTTCATTAATTAATTAGCACTAAATTATTAAGGGAAAATAAATTTGACATTTTTTTAGATAACATTTATAGAACTTGAAGTTACTAAGAAATTATATACTAGATTTTGTTAAAGTACACTATGTGTACACAAAATATTTAAAATATTTGTGTTAGACCATCTCACAAGCTAAATTGCCTAAAATATATTTATACCTATCTATTGAAATCAGGTTAGATGATAGGCAGATGTAGTGCTAAATCCCCAGAAGATGTAGTAACTATACACAATTTCGCAAAGAATTGAACTATTGAACCAAAATTCAGTGCTCTTTCGAAAAATAAACATGGGGATAATTAAAACTGATGTGATAAGATCGACAATTGATAAAGAAAACATTAAGTCTGCAATGGAGCCAACCTCTTTTCGAAGTTGTTTCTTTGATCTAAATAAATTATAATATTTATTTAACGCCTGAACCAAACCTTAATAAATATGCACTTATTCCATTGCCAGGGATTCCCAGAAGTACAATGACTGCAGAAATTACTTTCTCAACTGATTGCATCAATTCTTTATCTGGATTTCTTGCGACAACCTCAGTGAAATTCTTTTCCAGCATTTTTACTGAATATGTTTTTCAAGAATGCCTATTCTATATATTGTAAAGAGCTTTATAGATACAATTTTATAGGATTCTAAACTATTGTGAATTAATGATTAAACAAAGTTTTTAAAGTCGTTGCTTATTAAGAAGTTAAAACTTGCTTCCTTACTAATCAAATAAATTGTGACAATTTTTTTCTTGACTGAAATTTCATCTCGCAATGTGGCGCTTCAAAGAATTTCTATTGGACATTATTATAATTCCTGATTGCCTATAACTAAAAAAATATCAAGAAATGCCTGCTAAGATATTCGAAAGCATTTCAAATTAACTTTTTTATTGTATTTCTTAAATTAATTAGTGTTGGCGTGACATTGATTTTAATGTGCTCATAAATCTTGAAAAACTGCTCAAAATCATCTCTGAAATAGATCCCTAAATTTCTATTTCTAAACAAGAAATTTATTCATGTATTCAATGTTGCTTTTGAATGATTTGGAGAGCGTCCGTTCAATTACTACAGATGCAATTGACGTAACCCCTGGGAATTAAGTTTTGCAAAAATTAGGTAATTAAAATGCATCTGAGTTTTTAACTGTTTAAATTTCTTTACTATATAATTATTTTTAATTAAAGGAAATACGAGTTGAAATAAACAGGAAGGGGAGAATTCCCCCTGATACATCACTGGAAATATGCTGTAAAGTAAAAAATTTATTATGCTTTCGAAAGCCTTATTTTTGGAAAAAATCTTAGATCAGCCATAAAATAACACCAATATTATATTTTAATGGCACCCCAACAAATTTTATGAAATTTATGAGAAAATGTATGTTTTGATGATGCCCTAGACCTCAATTACTCTACTTTATACTGATGAAAAAGGAAGGTGAAATTTGAACAATACTTCCGCAGTGCAACGATTGTAAACACTCGACGTAATTTCAATGTATGAATTGTACGAAATTGAAGAGATATTCTCACCGGAAAGCGGCTCACACAACCTTACAAATCGAATAGAAATTTGCGACTATGACAAAGTAGAAAATAGCGGCAGAACAGTAATAGCTTGTCTCTTGTCAAACAGCCAAATATTTGTGGTACTGCTTAAGAATGGAACCCGAGCTGCATCGAAAATCATACCCTGGTTTTCTAACAAGGACTCACAAATTACAAAGATTTGTCTAAAGCCAGATGGCAGGCATGCACTGTGCATTTCAAAAGACTGTAAGCTTTATGTTGTTCCAGTTCTTGTGACACTTCTTCCTCTTGGTAAGATGAGCAGTAAGTGGAATAACAATGACATTACTGAGATTGAAATGACCATTGATGCAATTAAGCCATTATCAATGCACTGGATTAGTTATAGAAGAAGACAAATTTGTATTTTAGCCACGAAGAAATTTGTGAAGTTTATCGATCTAGAGGCTAGGAATGAATTAACAGAACACAGACCTGAAGTCGGTGAGAGAATTGAATCGGTATTAGTTGTAGAGCTCATTGACTCTGACTATTTCATTCTATTGAAAATTACAACAGGTAAAGTATGGAAAATTTCATTTTGCGAAAATATGGGAAAGATGATGGATCATAAAGAGCAAGGAAATGAAACAAAGCCAAGAAGATCTTTGACAAGAATTAGATCCGGTATGTTAGATCACAGGCAGTGTTGGTCGATTTAAATCACTTGATTTAAATCATGATTTAAATCAAAGCACATTATTAGTTAAATTATTGATTTAAATCAAGTACACTAAAAGAGATGCAAGTAGTGTATTCACATTGTTTTGAAGTCATTGCCCTGATATTGGAATGAATTGGTCAGCCCTGAAATGTTGTTTTGCATGTTTTTTATCTTCAGTTTATTTCAAATTGATGAAAATATCGTATTTCATAAATAGTAATATCAAAAGGATTTCTAATATTTGCTACCTTGGAAGATTGTCTGGGTAAAATTGAAATTTAGGTAAAAAAATCCGATTTAAATCAATAAATCCGATTTAAATCAAAAAATCCGATTTTTTTGANATTATTTAACACTTTTCTATGCATTACTTAATAAAAAATCAGAATATTCCACCTCTAAACAAAAAATTTACTTGTATAAAGCCCATTCTCTAAGAAAAATTACTTTTTCTAAATTTGAGTACAGTACCCAACTTGTAATGTGCACTTTATCACTTTTCCTGAATATTTAGACCTAAATTTTAATTTCTTTTGTTATAAATCTTGCTTTGTTGCTAAATGCAACACGTCTTTAAAATTTTTCAGCACCTTTATTTTAATACAGGTGAAACTCCTAGAAAACAAGCGCTAATGTGAATGCAACAATAAAAGAGAGGTTCCAAATTTTACAATTCATATTTTATGTCAAGCACATGATTTATCAGTAGATCATTGTTTAAGAAAATGTCTATAAAAAGTTTGAAAACTAATTTCAAGCTTGTGTTATATCTTCTGATTTCGTAATATTTTATATAAATGTCTTTCCAGTAAAAAAGTGTTGCATATACTACTTTGGTTAACCAGCACGTCTTTGCAACAGGAAAAATTGCCGCTTATGACTGAACATGTTTCGCAAGTGAATTCATAGCCAGTGTTGGTCGATTTAAATCACTTGATTTAAATCATTGATTTAAATCGGATTTAAATCATGATTTAAATCAAAGCACATTATTAGTTAAATTATTGATTTAAATCAAGTACACTAAAAGAGATGCAAGTAGTGTATTC
>CABFPE010000045.1:524222-540623 GCA_900660155.1 Hofstenia miamia
TTGTTTAGAATATACATATATATATACAGTGTTGGTCGATTTAAATCACTTGATTTAAATCATTGATTTAAATCGGATTTAAATCATGATTTAAATCAAAGCACATTATTAGTTAAATTATTGATTTAAATCAAGTACACTAAAAGAGATGCAAGTAGTGTATTCTAATTGTTTTGAAGTCATTGCCCTGATATTGGAATGAATTGGTCAGCCCTGAAATGTTGTTTTGCATGTTTTTTATCTTCAGTTTATTTCAAATTGATGAAAATATCGTATTTCATAAATAGTAGTATCAAAAGGATTTCTAATATTTGCTACCTTGGAAGATTGTCTGGGTAAAATTGAAATTTAGGTAAAAAAAATCCGATTTAAATCAATAAATCCGATTTAAATCAAAAAATCCGATTTTTTGATTTTTTAATTTAAATCGGATTTTTTCCCAACACTGATCTACAGGTATTTAAATATTCTCGCAATTTCAAATCGTTTATTATTTTTTTCATTAATTTATTATATTGAATGAATTACAAACAGGTCTCGTATATCGAAAACTGAGGTGAGTTTGCCACTTCAGAAATTACACTATATTGAAAATATATAGCATATATAAACAGGCAAAAGATAGCAAAGAATAATTACTGCAAATGTTGCCATTATTATTAATAAACAAGTTTATGTAAGTGCATATTGATTGTATGTATATAATTTTAAAAAAATATTCAAAACATTTACGGAAGACGCACAGAAAAATCTAATTAGTGAACCCCAGTCAGATCTCCGAAATTCATTTTAGAAAATTTTGAATTGTTTCTTCATCACTTTTATTCCAGCTTTGATTCTGCGATATTTGACCCGGGAACAATATGTGGAATTCTGTGTTTCCCATACATAAACATAATGTACGATAAGTCTAAGTTTAGTTTATTTTTGAAGTCTGTAATATCTGTAATACTACTACTACTACTAAAAGACTTTATTTAGTCATGTTACAGACTACAGAATATCTATAAGAGTTTGCATTTACAATCAATACAATAACAAAATATAAAACAGCTGCAACCTTCCCGAGAATAATTATCTTTTAAAAAATTGAAAAATATCACCTTTAATGTTTCTTTAAAAAATCTAGGTCTTTTATAAATTGACAAATTATACTTGGCTTGAAGACAGTTCACGTAATAAACAGTTCTTGTGAAAAAAGACTTTTCTGTTCCTTTCAAACGAGTTTTTTGTATAGTAAATTTGAGTCTATTACTACTACGTAAACCAGGTCGTGAATTTTTTGCAATGCTGACATATTTCCAAACGTCAATATCATACATACCAGTTACTAGTTTATTGAATAAAATGATATCATTAAATTGCAATAAAAGGGATATTGGTAAAAGATTCAATTTTAACAAACGGTCGCGGTAGTCCATTGAGAATCCAATAATCCACTTTGAAGCCCTGGATTGTAATTTCTCCAAACATAATAAGTTGCTGACATTGGCATGCCAAACAGAAGAACAATAAATCAGAGTTGATAAAATATATGATCTGTAAAGGTTAACTTTTGTAGTAATAGACGTAGAATAAGGAGTACAGCGTTTCAACCTCAAAAGGATGTAATTTGCAGCACGAACTTTGGACTGAATATGAGACTTCCAGGTAAGATTAGAAGTAATAATAACTCCCAGGTCCTTTACTTTATGATTTGTATTAACTTGTGCTCCTTGAAAATCAACAAAAGCAGTTTCCCTATTTGAAAATAGCACAGTTTTGTCAGAATTGAAAACCATAAAATTCGAAATACCCCAATCAATAACTCTTTGACAATCTTGGGAAATGTGTTCTATGAAGTTTGAAAACATTTTTGCGTCATCAGCAAACAAAAAAGTTTTACAATTGGTGTAAACCGAGGGCAAATCATTGATGAATATTAAAAACAACATGGGACCCAAGATGGACCCCTGTGGAACTCCACTTTCTACATCCACTAAAATACAATTTATCCCGTTTATTGTAACGAACTGTCTACGGTTTCTTAAATAAGACGCGATCAGTTTTAGTACTTTACCAATGTAAGATGTATCCAAAGAACATATTTGCAAATATAAACTACAAACAACATTATGTACTATAAAAATATTAAAAAGAACATATATAACATTATTAATCATCCAACACTTTAAAATACAATTAAAATGCTATGCTTAGTTGTTTTCCAATGTATTTGGACGCTTACTACTACCTGTGAAAGTAGATTTTGTTTTAGCTTCTTTTTAAATATGCTTAAAGGATATTTTTTCCGAACATTTGTCTAGGTTCTTCGAACAACTATAATAACTCTTGTGCATTCGAATTCATGCAAAAGTCGATTTCAAAAGTCTGGACTTCTGGATTCTTACAGCTTTGAGTAACAATGGCCATTTTCAGCAATCTATTTCTCCTCTTTTTATATATGTATATATATATATATATTAGTGATAATTTGTAGCCGAAACTCGCCTATTTGAAAAATTATTGACTAAATAAATTAACCGAACAAAGTTGGCAAAGTTATCCCACCATCTAACCGGTCACGAGAGACCAAGTGCTTAAAATTGCGACTTAAATTTCAATTGATTTTAAAATGCTTAGTAATTTTTTAAGTGTAAATGGCAATTTATTAATATATATAATAAATTAGCAAATGCCATATCGTTAAAAAATGTATTCACATATTTGCATGTACATTGTACATTGATATAATTTCATCATTCTTTATTGTAAGATCAAATCCAGTTCATCAAGCAGCTTAGACCAATTTCTAGTTTTGCTAATTAATAGAAATCCCAAACATCAATTTTAGCATTTTCTAAAAATTGAAAGACATTTACACGGTCATCACGATTAGTTCCCGCTTAAATTTATAAGCTCTACTATCTGACCAATCCGTGCTAAGATATACTTAAAGGATCAACGATATAAACGTATCGACTTAAGATGTCATATGACACCTAGGGCGGGTCACTAGCCGGGTCAGCATTAATAGCAATGAACAGCAAAAAACTCTGCTTTTAGAAATAATCGGAATATTTTTTAAAAATTCATTAGGCAGAATATAATATAATTATCGCGCAAATAATTATGTATACCCTGTTTCATGTAATTTTTTTAAATATGTATACTCATAATCAGAGGCAGATACAAAATATTTTTGTGAGGAATTATTACAGAATTTGCATACAGAGATCACTTAACATTTTTTCGAGTCAACATGTTAGTCAATTTCTTAGGTTAAGGGAAAAGTATTAATATGTGTATAATCATTAAAGTATTGAATGTACTTGTTCGGCGCTTTGCTCACAACGCTTTAATTTGATTAAAAATTTCAAATTCTGTAATGATGTGTTGAACAAATGGTGATTTTCCATTTTTTTGATAAATGGACAGTTTACAATGTCATATTTTTTAATTAGGTTAATTCTTGCTTAGCATGATAGAGATTCAAGGTTGACAGAAGAAGTGAAAGTGGGAAATTACAAATTGTATTGCATCACGAAAACATTGAATCGACGTCCACATGTAGTTATTCATCTCTGCATAGTGTCCACACAGACTTCTTAAATGTGGGATAGGGTGGGGCTATGGTGATATCAGTAGAACTGAAATATATTTTTTAAAGCTATTAAAAAAATTATATTTCATTTTGTTTCATGTTTTACTATGTGCTATCACGTCTATTTCTCTAGTAGTGGTATTGCTATTAATTAGCGATATGTAAAAAATAATTCTATATTATGAAAATCGTTACAATATTGTGCAACAGCATAGCCCAAAGAGACTATGGAACAAAATTTATTGGCAGGGCACAAAGATTTAGGGACGGGGTATATGAAAATGTGTCAAACATCTATTTTTGCCTTAGTTGATTCACAATGTTATCGCGCGTATTCCTTACTGTATTTTCATTAGCATTCAAGCTAGTTTACAAGGTTGCTAGAAAATTTTTTTTGTGATATATTATTAAATTTCGCTTTAGAAACATCACAAACTATTGAGGAAAAGAAGTACTACGAAGTGACACAAGAAGAACGTTTCGATTACCACACATTCGCTACTTCATATTACAAATACCCAAATGAAAAATTATTATCAGCTTGGAGCCAAGAAAACTCCACTGTTAAGCTCTATGCACTCATTAACCAAGAATATCCAATATACGAGTATCGAATCAATGTTGAGTCAAGTGATACTTTCTATGTTGCAGACGATTTGTTTCTTCACTTCAAACCCGGAAAGGAATCTTCAACCCTCAAAATTCATGCGTGCAGACCCTTAGAAGTAAACCTGAAGAACAGGTCAAAAGAATCAGTTTTGCAATCTTTCAAACTAAAACATAGAAATATTGTATCAATATTTCCGTTCTCGTCCAACATCAATTTTGTTTCTGAAAATAAAGAAAATCACATTCTTAACAATTTTAAAGAGTACACGAATCTTTTGGGATTTGTGATTATTTGTAATAGTGCAATTCACATAGTGAGACAGAACATGCCTCCAGAGGCAGTGTTTCTACACCTTTCTAAAAACGAGGAAAACTTGATACGTGCAGAAAAATTTGGTACTGATCTTAAATTAAATCTGAATTTGTTATTTGAATGGAGCGCTAATTATGCATTGGAAAGGGGGAATTACTCGTATGCGCTGAAACTCTTTGGCCTTGCCAGTACAAGCATTCTTACTCAATACCATCGACTTAAAGAGTATAATTTTACACATAAAGCTTTCGAATTTTTTCGTAAAGAACTTCATACAATGAATCATGTTGGTCTTCTTGAGCGGAAAGAATACATTGAGACGATCTTAAGTGAGTACATTGATGAAATACAGTATAAAGAAACACGAACATTTTTAATGCCAGAGCTAAGAGCATATCTGCGAGACAATTTCTTCTATGACGAGAGCATGATCATGCTGAAGCTATTTGAAAATAAAGAATGGCAATTGCTCTTTGAAGTGGGAAAAAATAGAGGAATGCTTGTGAGAGTCTTTGAGTTTCTTTCACAAGAGTTTTCCATTGTTAATAACACCGAGATTGCCACAAGTGTCAGAAATGCTGGAATCGAGGTGGCGTTCTGTGATTATAACAAGGGTTATCTATTAAGTTTTTTCAATTTGCCAACACTTATGATACTTTTCAAGCATAATACGAGCATAGTTCTGAAAAATTTACAGTTAGTGCAAAGATTGATACATGAAACCTCTGATGTTGATTGTCTTTGTGATCTTGCAAGGTCATTAGATCCTTCTGAGCCGCATATTCAACGAGCAATATTTGATCGCTTGAAGCAAAATGCAAAAATGAGTGATCGATTTAATTTTTTAGCAAATGCCTCAATTCAATCAACATACGTCCCAACTAAGCCCAATGATGATTCCTTACTCTCAGATATAGTGGAGCTTTTTCTGAAAGTTCTCATAAAGATCAACTCTATCACAAACACACTAAAGTTTGTTTTCATATATTTTATAATACATTTATATATTCTTTGCAGGCTTTACAAGATCATTAGATTATATTGAAAATTAGTATCATTTTTAGAATAGAATCAGATATATTCTGACCCAATCCAGAGTCAATCAGTATTGTGTCTAGTCGACCTGAATTGGCACACTCTTTAAGCTAAATTTTCTTTCTGCTAGTACATGTAGATTTTCCAGGCGCATAGCCATGGGGGGTTTGGGGGACGAACCCCCCTGTAAGGTCAGGCAACCCCTCCTGGACAACAAACCTTAAATCAAAGTCAGCATGTAAAAATAAAATTTGTTAATTCAATTGTGTTTTCAACAATGGTGTGAAATGCATTTCGAAGGTATATTTTTAAAAATTTTTCGCGGGGCTTCCCCCGCTGTTGGTCACTTACGTAATCACTACCAGATGACCTCTCCCGTCAGAAACATACAACACACAATTAAAATAGTCTACAGTCTTGGTAAAATTTCAATTTAAATTTTAAGAAGGTCGAAATTCCCATCAACCCCTCCTGAATGTGTGTCGACCCCCTTTAGGTGATGATGCTGGCTACGGGCCTGAACATTTTCAACCTATAGTCTAGGAAAACATTTTTTTGATCAAATTTCAATTCATGAATATCAATACAAATGAAATAAAAAGCGAATCCAAACGGAGCACCTTGTACCAAACAATCTAAAAATATTTTCAAGAACTATTGATAAAACATGGTTTGCAAAGAATGAAGGTTTTAATTTTCAAGTTATGGCATATTATATTGTTTACTGATTCCTCAAGGCCATAGAAAGTGTGAAAAAATATAATTATCTAAGCTTTGCAAAGTACTTAATGCAAAATGTAAGCATTGAGTCTGTCTGCTGAATGATTTTTGCACATTCATTTATTTTCGCGAATAGTGTTAATATGCATAACTATAGCCAAGTATCCTAATATACAGAACTCCCAATTGCAGAAACTGTGTAAAATGGGCTGATAGTACATGCATTACGAAATCGGTAATACTCAGTGATATGAAAAAAAAATCAAAGTTTTTATCATTGACAAAGTTATTGTTCGCAATGAAATTAATGAATATTTTAATATTATTGTGATAAATTTCAGTAGGGCTTCATTTGTGTACTTGCAAACAATAGCAAATACAAGTGCTTTCAGTCAGCCTGCCGATTTTACACTGTTAAAATGATTTAGAATTTTCTCTATTAAAAACATTAAATGTGAATTTTGTGAACCGGAAAATTTTCAGTCATTTTGGTTTGTTTTATTAGATATGCAGACTATGCATGCAATATACTATATATATATATATATATATATATATATATATATATATATATATATATATATATATATACACTTTCACAACAAATTTAATAGACCTTTTTCACCCAATGCTTAAATTTGTAATGAATAGACCTAATCAATGATGGCCTGATAAACATAGCTAAAGAACTTCCTGTCAATGAAGAAATAATTGATATAGCATTTGGTGGTACTCATGTTTTACTGCTAAACATTACTGGCGATTTATGGGGGAATGGAAGTAACAGCATGGGACAACTAGCGCACGAAAATCTATCCATGTTAACAGCAAGTTTTACTAAAATTAATACCATGCATCAGAAATTCGTTAATGTCGCCTGTTTAGAGAACACATCAATTTGCTTAACGGTTAATGAGCAAAAATATATGTGGGGGAATGTACCAGTCACTTCGCCATTTCGACATTCGTCTATGAGTAAATCCTCAGCATTAATGGATCCAATATTATTGGAAGGCATTCCTGTTAGCAGCCGGTTGCCCAGCTCACCAATTGTAAAAAGAAATCTTAGTAAATCGGCAAGTTTTGACCATAGCTTAGCAAGCAATGATAGTATTGCACAATTACAGATATTGTATGAAGGATTTGATCACTCAAAGCTAAAAAAACTGACTAGATACAGTTACTATAGTTACATTAAGGCTGACAACACAACCCCATTGGAAGGTGTACTATTTAAAGCATTAGAAGAACTACATCAATTTTACAGTATGACAAACATCATAACTTTTGCAATGAATGCACAACAGTGGAGGGTCTGTTCACTGCTATGTTCATTGAACAAACGATTTGATATGTCACTAAACTTTGAATTGTTCTCACTGCAAATAATCCAAAATAGAGATGAACTTTCTATAAGATTTTATGAATCTCTCAAAAGAATTTTGCAGCAAATGGATTCATCTGAAGACATAAATGCTCACACAAAATACGAAAAGTTATTATCATCCATTGAAAAAATCATAGACTTCTGCAAAGAGCAAAGCTTAGAATTAACTTTTCAAAAACTCTGCTTTGACCTATTTCAGTTAATTGCCTTACCATTACTCGATATTTTTCTTCACAAGCAAAGATATAGAAGTTGGTTCATCGAAAACTTCAATAAAGTATTTCTGCTGAAGCTATTGGAGGAAGTTGCCGAACGCCAACTTAAAGAAGCTGTGAATCTCAATGTTATTTCTACTGAAATATTTTCAAAGGATGCCATTCCAAATGTAATGTAAGTTTCTATGTAATTCTCTTAAATAATTTATAATATGATAGGCTCCTAAGCAAAATAGCAAACAACATATTACTAGAAAACTTATTGACATATTTGAAACTTTTATGTATTACAAAGTATGATTTATCCTATTTCAAAACAAGAAGGTCTGCCCCTCAATCTTAGCCCTATCAAATTGAAAGTTCAATGCTCTTGGATTAACCTAATTTTTTACAAATGAAATTTCTGAAAGGTAGATATTTTTCCCCTTACTATACTAAGTTAAACATCAGAACGATGAGTAAGCTATAAATAATTTTGAAAATGACCAGCAAATGTTAACATAAAAGACTGGTATAGTAATTGAAAAATTTTGAAATTTGTTATTTTAGAATAAAGAGTATGGATGGAATAAAGGCAGTATCTGAAATGAAGCACCACATACAAATGCAAGACATGACTCTAGATTATGTAGAGATTTCCCCAACTGCAGATTTTTCTTTACAGACGCAGAAAGTATTTTGTTGCGGACATTTTTATTCTGCCAAAGACTTTGAAATTAATTCATTGAAAAAACTTAAGCAATATTTACATCAATTATCAAGCTCGGGATCTAGTTCTGCGTTTGAAGCTTTAGAAATAGAATACATGAAGTCTGACAGTAAACTGCAATGCCCAGAATGTCTGATTGATGCATTAACAACTCAAATGGCAAAATTGTATTAAGTATTTGAATATGATGTGCCCTCTATTACGATGCTCATAGTAACTTGATTGTTGAATTGGAAAATATGATAGAAGTTTAAGAGTATAGAAAGACGGATGGCCGCATATATTGCATTGGTATTCATGAAATTTCACAAAAAACATTGCATACTAAAATTATGATTAAATTTTTTTAAAATTATTTTTGTATGGAACCAGGTAAAGTGGTTTGCTTATGCTAGTTTACTTTGTTGATATTTTTATATGAAGCAGTGTATTTGATGAAGTCTATCATGAAATATTGAAAAAATTGAATTTTATAGAGAAAAGCCAGCAAGACTTTTATCTACTTGTAATCGACATTATTCCATCCTAAGCATTTCGTTATACTATAATAGCAATATTTTCCGAATTTTTCTAAACGGTTAACAAAGTAACGAGTGAAAACCAGTTATTTTAAAAATATGTTTCAGAAACATTGCCCTAGTATGAACCAAAAGAAGTAAAAAATTTAACTCCTAAAATATCAATAATCTAATATAATTTATAAAAATCATGAATATAGAATAACATGTTATTTTTACTGTGATTTTGTATTTGTCTAGGATCAACAGTGACATCGCTAGATTTTAACAATTTAAATAAATAATTTAAAAAATTTTAAGCATAAGTATAAAAAAACATTTTTCATTAGTGATGGTTTGTGCAATTCATCTAGTTCCTGTTTGATAGTGAAAACTCCACAAATAGTTTCTGCAAGTAATACCCCAGTCACCAATTTACTTTTGCATCAAAATATCATTAATGCAATTTGATATGAAATCTTAGGATTTTTCTTAATTTAGATAAAGGAACATTTAGTGAAAAAAATTGCATAATAACTTAAAAATACTGTCAGTTTTAATGTTTTCGAACATTTGAGCAAGAAATTTACCCAAAAAACAATACACAATTTGATATCATAATTTTTGCTAATAATGAATGACATAACTGTGCTCTAGCAGCTAGCAAATATTTCACGAAATTGAAAGACCCTCTGTTTTTATAATAGAAAGTATTTTAGTCTAGATGAATTGCTAGACGTCTTAGTATAAACTATTTATGATGCACTGCAGAACATAAGAAATAGACACAAACTAAAGCCAGATGCAGGAAAAATATATGTGGTGTTCATTGCATATATCAGTTATTAGAAGCCTCAGCAATGTGTTTAGACATCATTACTGCTACTAACTATGCAGATTACGGTCATGTAAAGCAGCCACATGGTAGGCACTGCTTTGTCCAGAAAGGATGTCTATTGATGATTGATTACAAGATATATCAAGCAATGTTGACTATGTAGCATGCTGGTATAAAGAATCACTTTTATAAAGTTCCAATGCAACAAAGAATAATTTGGTGATTAGTTGCAGCAAAGCAGATGAACAAATCCGTAGGATTTCATTGAATGAAACATGCGTGCAACATGTGCAATAAGATGTAAAATGGTCGTTGAGCTTTAGCATCAACCTAACATGTTTTAAGAATTAACTTTATTTGATTTCGAAAGTCTATTGCATACAGTAATAGTACAATTTGTGACTTCATATTGAAAACATAGAGAGCATTTAATTATTAATCTTAATCGAGACTTCATTACTGTTTCAATTTTTTATCATAATATTGAATTTTCTGTTTGACTAAAACTAGCATAATTTGATTTCTAATATTGTGATGTATGATAGCAAATTTTCTAGTTTTAATGAAGCTCATTTTATACATACTCACCATAAGTATAACTCAGTCTTATCAATATTGTAAAATTTAGATGTTTGTCTTTTACGATCAATGGATGATGACAAGCAAGTTGGCAGAGAGTACCTATTTAGTAGATTCCACGTATGCGTTGCTCCAAACATTCAATTCAAAAACCTTATGAAACTTGTTAACAACAAGACAGTATCCCAGAACTTCAATTGTCTAAGCTTAGACTTTAATAACGTATTACTACAGGTAGTTTACATACCTAAAACTGTTAACAAAAAAGAGAAGATGCTCCAATTCATTTCTAAGAATCCTTTTCTAAATACAAGAGAAGAAAAGCAGCTTCTCACAATGTTCTCAATCTTGAGTTTTGCTTGGAGCATTTACAGATAATGGCAAAGCCAACATGAAGAAAGTATGCATCAAACCTAAAGGAAGAATCGCAAATTTTGTTTTCATAAACATTTTCATAAGCTGCAACTTATTACAACGTGCCATAATAAAAAAAATTGCCAATACTTTTCACTGATTCACTTTCCAACACAACTACCAAAAGCGAAGAAGTACACAAAAGTGAATGAATATGAAAACAGACGAATGTGAAGAGAAATAGCTAGTGCTATGCGTGTATCCTCACTAGAAATAAAGCTGCATAATGCATATTTAGAAGATACACACATCATAAAACGTCTACAATATTGCAGCTTCAGCTGCAACCCAACTGACCTATGTCAACATTTTATTGAGGATGTGTAATCTCTTGATGTCATTGATAAACTTTTATATAAGTTATCTTGTTATGCAGCATACCATGGTTGCATTAAATATTTGTAAGACATTGATTCCTGCCACAATAGTTTTTTATCATTATTAAGCACTGTAGTTGCATCTCGTAGGATCTCTAAATTTCGGTGAAGTACAGTTTTTGACAATTGCTCAGCCAATAATATATTAAGGTTTTCAATAGCCAGAATGAACCAAAGTTGTGTCCTCCTAGTGACAAAATAATTTATTTTGAGTGAAATGTTTTGAAGAGATCTAACAAAACCTTGGCAAGGATTTTAACAATTAAATGCTAATTTTCACTTGAAACTTTAGAAATTAAAATTTGAAAATTTAACCAAGTAAGATAATATTAAGGGGACTTTATGATAAAAATTATTGAGTGTATACAATATTAATCTCTCTAATGGCTTGCGCGTTGTTCCAAAATAACTGTGAAAGTCCATTATAGTGACGTTTATTTATTGTTAAATTTGACAGGAACTTCTGCTGTGGTGCATTTAACATCCAACGCTCGTGGCATTATCTAGTAAGTGGCGCATTCTAAGCTATTCAAGAATTAATGCTTCGGCTAGGAACAAATATATTGTTATCACGTGATTTATTTTTCTTGTCTACGTGTGCTACGCAGTTCTTAGTAGTTTCCTTATTCGATAACAACAGCAATACGTTTTTCCTCTCTTATTTCCCATCTTGGTTTGCTGCAAAATTTAGTTGCAATTTTATTGTCCTCAAACAATTCAAGAACCTGAGGCAGGAGATGAATTTCGGACATTGCAAGTAACTTCTCTTGTGCATAAATGTAGTTGAGAGCTTTAATATGTTGCTCACATAATTTTTAACACTAGAACCAATAGTAGCTATATACATTTATAGTCATGTTGATGATCTCAGTGAACTTGCTATTTGTAAAAATTTTGTTTCTATTTCATAATTTTCACACTTGAAACATCAGATGTAAATAAGTTGTTAAGGAGTAATCTCTGCTCTAGTGTTAAACATTTCCCTATCCATGTCATAACACTGCTGTAGGAGTTCATTGGGTAATTGTTATTGAGGCTCTTGAATAAGATTGACTTTTAATTTGTACATTTTTTCTTCAGTTAACTTGAAAAATAGTGTGTTTGATGCATTAATTCCTTTCATTAGGGTTTCAGTACTATAGTAAATATGGGTCCCTTCTCTGAAGAATAAAGGATACAGAAGTGTTTTGCTTACAGTTCCCCACATAGAGTGTTAGAGAGGGATATTACAGAATTATGTAAATGCACAGTGGCGCATGCAAGATGGATGTCCCTCCGTCGAGTTTTCAAAATTGATATTTATTGGTTAAATTAAAATTTTTTCTGTAAAAATTTAGAAAAATTAAAAACGATGGCAAAGAAATGCATTTATTAGCGGTCTAGTTGTTCAATATTTTGAAAAAATTTCGCGGGGCTTAGCCTCATTTTTGGTCACGAACTTGGTCATGACTGAGATGCCCCTTCTGGTAACAAGAAACTCACACTCAAGCTAAAGCTGCGTTTCACGCATACAAATTTAACATGTGACAAGAATATTTCATTTATTTTTTACCCTTACTGACATTTATCAATGAATTTATTAGTGAACTAACTTTACTATCACATCTTAATTCCAACAAATGTAGATGGAAACATTTTATTCTCGAGTAATTATAATAATTCGAAGAAATCAAAATTTCCTTTTAAACTTTTATAAAATGTATAAAGTGCACTTGAATCAAAGTCTATTGTATATTTACATAAATAATGCTATGAACTATTCCGATATGATTCCAATATCTTCGAAAACTTCATTACTAGTGAATCGAAAATTCATAAACAGGATGTCAAATGTTAGTAAATAGATCTGCTGCTCTAAAAAATTAGCGGTCACCCAATAATTTATTATTTTGGGAATTTTTTCTCAAGAGGCTTAAACTTAATATGCACGCGGTGACACTTCTGATAACATTTGCTGTATGAAAAATTGTCTGTCACTCAATAAAAATGGAAAACGTAATTGTTGCTGATGAAAAAAGGAAAAAGATTATGATAATATGTCACTATTCGAAAACCTCAGCAAACAAATTCAAAATGTACATTCGTTACCTTGAACTGCCTATAATTGGGTTGAGATTTCATCCTTTAACGAAAAAAATAGTATAGTTTCACATATGACTGAAAAACACAAAATCATAAATTGTGGCTATCATCAGACAATGACTACACTAAAAATAATTTAAAGAAAATTAAAACAATAAGAGGAAAAAATTTGTTACACCTTGTGGTGTTGGAGGCTTTGTTAATTTTGGGAATATTTATAACAAATCCATGGTAAAGCTTTCCAATGTTAAAAATTTAAAAGAGCACACTATATAAATTCAAATTTTACACTGGCATTGAAAATATCAAGCATTGTACAATAAATTATAAGCTTGTTTGTATAAAACAAAATTCAAAAATGATGTTTCAATCACTTTTTTGAAAGAGAATTATAACAAAACTACTATTTTGCAATTAAGAAGAATCTACGCAAATTATATAAGCAAATTTTAGGAAAATTTAATTATTATTATTAAATGGTCTAAGTTTGCTAAAGATAAATGAATTAAATAAATACAACAGAAAACTTAAAAGAAACAATGCTATCTAACACTAAATTAATATTTAGTAAAATGTTCTAGATCTCAATGTTTAGAGAAATTACAAAATAGATAACATTCTAATTGAAGTACATCTATTGTATCATGTATATGTCTCACTTCAATATTGAATTAACTGAAGCATAATCAAAGCTCTTTAATAATTCTACAAATTCATGCAAAGAAGCGATGCACTATATTCACAAAACCCTTATTCAGTTAAGCTATTAATTAAGCTTAAAGGCATCTGATGTATTCCTAAGTGTCTTAGTACGTAGCATTACAGTAGGATAAATATGATTAATGCAAATAAACGAATTTTTAAGAAAATTAAAATAATANCAAAACCCTTATTCAGTTAAGCTATTAATTAAGCTTAAAGGCATCTGATGTATTCCTAAGTGTCTTAGTACGTAGCATTATAGTAGGATAAATATGATTAATGCAAATAAACGAATTTTTAAGAAAATTAAAATAATATTTAGGATATTTGTTGAAATACAAAAAAGCACAAAAAGCATTATCTACATTATTTATTATTTTTTAATACAATTAAACAATTTATATTAAAAGTACAATTTTTTACTCGAAATATATAGAAATATATTAAAATAACAGGTTTTCAAAATAAAATTTTTCTTTTGCAGCTAGAGGTTAAAAGTTTGATTAACTTGGCTCGTGTACATTGATAGATGCATAAATAAAGTTTCTGCAAAACATACATGTAGATACAGTTTTTTATTTTATCCTTATAAATTAACATTTTTTCTAGCTAGGCAGGTATAATGAATGCAAGAATGAGAGAGGGTATGCTCTTAAATACAAACATTTTCTCAAAATGAACAGCCTAGTAAACACAATGGCAGTTAATTTGTTTGGAATTATAAAACCGATTGCATTTAACAATGAAAAATCTTTAATCGCAATGGTATTTTTATAATTAGCTTTCTTTAATTTCTCGATGCTATGTGTATTACATTTTTAATGTAACGAGGTATCTGAGTTTCTTAGAATAGACAAGATTTGGCTCTGCAATCCGTAGTACATGTACAATATAATGTGCATTTTGATGCTAAAAAAAGACATGTTAAATTTGGCAGAAAAACTTTATTTACTATAAAATTTGAATTGAGAACCGTTCAGTGAAACCCCCAACAAATATGTTGCTATTAATATCCAAATCATGTATGTATTATTTCGAAAAGTTTTTGAGAAATTTTCTTTAATATTGGAGTAGTCAGATACCTCCAATGCAATGTTCAAATCTGCCATTAAAAATTCAAAATTACTTTCTAATATTCGTTTTACCAAGGAATTCAGAAAAATATTTCTGAGAATATAAATTTAAATATTTTATTGGAAAACCTGAAGTAGTTCAAATTTTTAAAAAAAAACACATTATCGAACAAAATTTGATCAAGAATTTTTATATGAATTAGCTCCGGGATCTTCTCTAAAATATTTAGCAAACTTTAAGATTTTTTAGGTAGCCATTTGTTTATATAACAGTATTTTTTGCATTTCTTAAGTATATTGTAAGGAAGCTTAATTATATAAATCATTTATAGCACATCGAGTTTTATTCATTTTCAGTGGCTTAACTAAACAATTCTTGGAATTAATATTGATGAGTGAATTGAATTACATCTGCGATTCTTCATTAGTCCTAATAACTAAGCGACCTGCGAGTTATTTATCGTTTACCAAGTCAATGAATTAGATCCCAAATGGCTAAGCTTTTTCTTATTTTAAGCTCAATCAGCTTATTTAGAGTCTGTAAGTTATTTTGCTAGTAATTTGCAATATTCAACGAAGTATAATAAACAACAAACTATATATTTAGTGTGTGCATTAAAAATAAGCTGACAAAGTGATCCGAAAATTTCAAATTGATCTGCCTATTCACAACACTGCACGGAAATGAACCCAAATGCAGTGAATGCTGTGAAATTTATAAACAATGCGTTGAAATATAAAATTACATTTTCAAATTTTCCTTTAGTAAATCAAACACAAAGAATGCGCACCTTTGTCGCATTCGCTGCGTCAATATAGAGAACTTCTTGATATGCCATAAAAATTGTTTAAATTACGAAATTTATTTCGTCTTTAACATTTACTTTGTGCATACTGTGTATTTTATAGGATATAAAGCGATATATATATATATATATAAAGTGAAATATATTTGCATGAACACCAAGTAAACAAAGCAAATTTTGAAATATTACTAAGAACAAAAAACACCAAATTAGCTGAAGCCCTATTCATAAAAAATGCAACAAAGAACATGCTATTAAATTGTCAACAAAGTACGATTAATTTACTGAACATATTTTAAGTGTATGCCTATTTCAACATCATTTAATGTAGTAATTGTAAATTAAATCCCACGCATTTGTACATTGACGATGATTCATAAATCGAAACCGGTTGGAAATATATATATATATATATATATATATATATAGAAATTTTTTGTATTTAACTCAATTTCCAGGAAT
>CABFPE010000045.1:563634-574089 GCA_900660155.1 Hofstenia miamia
TATATATATATACTGGTATAGAAAGTAAAAGTTTTGCACAGAAAATAAGCAATGGAATTTCTTTGGAATTTGCTCTAAAAATTATTGCTTGCAGAAATTCTTATTATGCGTTTCGTTTATGGCGTGTGGGATTACTTGTGATTGATACGGTAATTGTTTCTCAACAACCCGAAGCGGACCTTTCATGTTTTTGTTGTAAAAGTTGGGCTCTATATAATAAAAAAACAAACTCCGCTAACTTGTTTGTTTAAATAATTGTTTATCTTGCTTCTTTGACACATTCCATTGCTAATTTTGTTCTCTATTCCCATTGACTAATGATTAATTTTGTTTTCACCCTATCAGAATTTTAAATTTTATGAAACAACTAGTTGTCTATATTAGATAATTACCTTGCAATAATGTTTTTATTATTAATTAAAATGCTTAATTTTATTCAAATTATTATATTTTTTAAATTTTCTTTTTATCTAAAACACAAAATCATTCCCATGGGAATTCCCACGAAAAATTATTAGGCCCATCAAATGATAATTCCAATTGCTACAGCAACCCTATATATATATATATATACCAGGTTTGTCCATGGGAATGTTAATGAATGGGATGAGATTGGACAACCCTGTGTTGCGTGAATTTTTTGGTTTGTTGCATACACAACACAATATGCTGTGTGAGGAAATACAAATCCAGCCCCACAAAGTTAATTAATTGGATTTATCCAACATAATTCTCTTCCAAATATATTTCTATTTTCAAACTTACTTGCAAACCGAATTATTTAGGTAATGCAAATACAGCATAATCCTAATTGGTTAGGTTAGTAATATGAATGCGATCTTACAATATGTTTTAAAAATGGCACCTTAAAATAAATTTATTATATAATTATTATAATTATTTTAATAATTTAGATATAGGGTCTGAATTTACCAGAAAATTATAAATTATTTACAAATAAACAAAATATTCCACTACAATAATGGACTCGATTTTGTTGTGATTCTATACACTATTTTGCATTAGGTGTTACCATGATTTGAATAAATGGTTAATTAAAGAGTGTCATATGCAAAAATTTTAAATAAAAATCATTTTACTGGTGTATGATGATCACATTTATTACTTATTTCGCTCTTAAGATACTAAAAACACAACATATGGTTTGATTAAAGTTTATTCATTTATTAAATATCTAATACAGCCAATTGAGATCCCCGTGCATTGTGCATTGCATGGGCAGGTTCCTAGTAGCTTTTGAAATATCATCCAAGTTAATCCACACATTTCCTTACAATTATCATTTTTTTAAATTTCTATAATTAACGAATTAATAACGATTTTCACATAATTCAAGCACAAAATAATTCTTAGCACTAATTTTTACAAGTAAGATGAAGCAAATTTTTGCATAGATGTGTCAATATCCACGTACAGTATTTACCAATTTCTTAATAGGCTTGGTGAAAAATGTGTGAAAATGTGATCAATACCAAACACATATATATGGTTATCTAAAATGAGACAATATCTTTTCAGTAATTCGGTTTTAGCAGCAATGTGGGAGCTGCTGGGCACCCAGCGATTGAGATGAGTTTAGATTTTTACACCAGTGATGGTTTTTGCTAGTCTGGCTTTAGTAACCCTAAAACTAGGCGTTGGCAGTTATATTTTCATACTAACTTGGGTTTATACATGTGCATAACATGTAGACTTAATATTTCCGGCTTAACGGGATTTGGGTTTCGGTATCTCATTCTGTGCCAATCTTCGGGACAAGTTTTTTTGGGTTTACAAGGGCTGTGCCTGAAAACACACTCCCACTCACACATTTGAGTTTTAGATTCGTTTGGATTTGTCACCTGTGTTACTGCGATTTTTAGCTTTAAGCAGTGTTTTTAGTACTTCCTTTAGTTTTAGTGAAAATGAAAATTCTGAGGAATTGCTATTTAGAAAGATGGTGATTTTTATTGGAATCTACTTGATAAAATAGTTGTAATATTTTAGATTATAATTTTTATCACCATAGTTCTTCTAAATATGAATGGGTGTAATTACAAATTGTTTTTAGAATTAGAATTTATTAAATAAATTCAAAATACATCTGACTTACAGATAGACAACCAAAATATTTTAACCCTTATCAGAACACCTGATTTTTTTTTACCTCAAAGGGACATGTTATCACAATTTGTGGTCAATACGAAAATTTGCATGCAATATTACATTAAGAAGTTGCTTGATTATTCACTGGAAGTTATATGATTAAAGAGGCTACTTTGGATTACCCACTTTGAATTTGAAAGTAAATATTACAGGATGTTCCATACAAAACTGCAAACGTAAACGAGAATAAACTTTCGAATTGTTAATGGAAACTTAAAAGCTAATTGGTTATTTTTAAGAGTAAATTCAAGTCGACTAGATTCTTAGTTAAGTCGTTTTGATTTCTATAATCAAAATTACAGAGTGTTTCCTACATAAATATTGAAGAGACCAAATTAATTTAAAAGTGAAAACACTGACTTTGTATTTGAACTGACTACAAAAAAGTCTAGAAATTACAACCTCTACACTTGGTGACTTTCTTTATCATACGATTATCTAGACAACAACTCATTCCACAGTCATCGCATTTATATCTGGAACGTTTGCCTCATTTCTTGCAACACTTAGACTCCTTGTTGGAAAATATTTCTATGTCACCCACAGTTGTTTCTTCAAATTGCCCAATATCTTCACTATCATCGTCAACATCTTCTATATCAAATCCCAATTTCATTGACATCATCACCCGCATTTATTTCATCCATAAATGTTCTTTGACGTGGCCGTTCCATATTGAAATAATGACTTACATTTCACTTTGTCAATCAGGATATTCAACTGAGAATCCCTGGGGTGGACAACACAATACTAAGATTTTTTTAAATGACAATTGTGTATTTTTATAAACCAAATTATGCAGGAAATCATGTAGAAACGATAGATTTATTTTTAAAAAAATGCTAAATAACATATATATTATAATGTTATTTCTTCTAAAAATACACTCCTATAATCAATCAAGGTACTTAAACTATGCTTAATTTACATGTTAATGATAGAAGTTAAATGAATACCTGAACAAAAATTACAGATAAGGAATGAGCAGTGTGTAATTGGCTGTTTCAAATTATTTCATAGCTTCATTTTACTTGTGCTTGAAATACGACATGAAACTATGTGTTTCTCACATAGAAATCAAGTTGAACACAGCTTCCATATTTTGCGGTCACACATCTTGAATCAAAGTCCTGATTTTCAAATGGTCTAATTTTGCAAAAGCAAGTGATAAGTATGATATATTCTCTTCCCATACATTGCCATTAATACTAATTAGCGGGATATTGGTGTAATTATGACTCGAAGCAAATAACTAATGAAGTGCGTTTCAATAAACTGCTGTCAACCAAATTTTGTGGTCACTTGTCTTGATAAGGGTAAGATGTTTGTCTGGAAAAGCATTTAAAAATTTCCGAGAGGGTTGGAGGCCTGTTCCTGTGTTTCGTTCATGTAGGCGCTGTTGCTCAACTTTCTCGCTTGGAAATGATTTCTTTTAATCAATGATCAGTGGAATTTGATATTGTGTTTTAGAATGCTGCATCTCTTGAAACGAAAACTTCTGAACAGGGAGTAAAATTAGCAGTGATAATATAATTTATGAATCTTCTTTAGATTTTATCAATATACATAGTTTAATTGCTCTTCACCAAACAGTAATGCAGTAAGCCAACTGAGGAAAAAAGAGTCATTTATATAATTTTCGGGCATAAGAAAGAGAAACAGTTAATGAAAAAAGTTTCTTAATGAAGTAAAAATCTGTGGAAAGTTTCTTGGCTAGATGATCAACATGATTTTTGAAACAAAGTTATTTATCTAGAATAACTTCCAATAAGGTGATGCTATTTAGTCGTATGATGAATGAGATTTTGGTTGGCATTTCATGCTTGCGATTGAGCGTAATGACAATTTCTTGCGATTTTTGTTCACTAAGAATGAAATTTTCATGACACCAATTTTGAATTGCCGCAATAATAGCAGGCGCATCATCCTTGCCCATTTTCCCAGGGACACAACATGTAATGTCGTCAGCAAATTTGATGATGCTTGCCTCTGCATCTTCTAGATGAGCTTTAACAGACATTATCTCTATACTTTGCATTCCTGTGGGATAACGTTTTTCAATTTGATGGCAGGATTTAAGGAATACACAAACCCCTCCGCTATTCTTTTTGTTGAAATCTATTTTAGAGTGATCGTATGGAGTAAGGCCCGTGCCCGGCCCGTAGCCCGAATGCAAAGAAATAGGTGAGTTGGTTTGTCCGTGCCCGTATCCCAAATCCATTATGCCCGTAGCTATAATTTAACTAAAATTACTTGTATAACAAGAAAAATTGCTAGTGTGCTATTATTCAATGCCTACCTAAATAGTCGTAACATCTATCAATGCAGACTACATGAAAAACCGCATAAGGTAGTTTTGTTGGCATCACTGAAAAGTCTAATTGTACAACTACAGTGCTAAGTTAAGATTTATGAACACAATTTGTTAATTCATTGACAACCCAGCATTAAATCACAACGATAATTGACAGCACAAGAAACTATGAAAATACTTTAAATAGTCGGTTTGTTCATTTTTTACTGGAAACGGGGTCTTAGATATCACAATTAACACACACTGCTTGTATGACCTTGTAAAATGGGTAAATTGCAATAATTCGATTCAAAGGGTATGGAAGTTAACAACTTTCGATTTTTACGTTACAATATAATGCACATAAGTAGGTAATGTTTATCAATGCAATATCAAATTTGAAATGGAATTCGCTGAAATTGAGGAAGACAGTTAGTTTTATGTGGCTTAGTCAAATACTTAATGCTCTATGTTGCAACTTTTGTTGTAAATCTACATGAGGGTCAGTGTTTCACAAAATACATATGCAAATTTAGAATTGATAGATAGAAAGTTCAACCAAATGATTTAAACAATTCAGATCCTTGAACAACTACAAATAATCATGCCTAAATTGAAAGACCGTATGCCCAGCCCGTGCACATACACCTTTGTCTGTGCCCGTTATGGGCCCTAGCCTAGGTGATCGTGATGCAGAATATTATAGCCAGAGATGACCACGTAATCGTCATCAACATCTGAATTTAGCAAGCTTTCAGTTATACGCAACAAATATCAACATTATGACTGATGAGGTCAGCAGCGGGGTGAGGGCATGCCAAATCTTTTTTGATTGAACGAACTTTCACGAATAGAATAGAAAAGGGCTTAGATAGTCACTTCCTATCTTCAGTTTTTTCCTGTGATTAAAGATTTCGGATCCATCGATTTTTACAATCTGTGCCACTATTTATTAACTCCCTTCTCTTTGCGAGTGCTCTTTATTCTTTTCCAACAGCTTCACTAGTTATGTTTTTTCCAACAAAAATTTAAAGCTCAAAAGTCCTCAGTTTGGCAAGTTATAACAGACTTGGTCGCTTGTTCCAAATATTATCAATTGTAACAATTGCTTTGCGAATTTTATCCTTTGAAAACTTTCCGATTCTACTAACGTCGACAGCATAGAAACTTACGTTCAGATGATTCACTACATTTTCAATTTGTATTTTGTCATTTAATGAGCACATATATCCTGATAAGCCCCGGATTCGCATGGCACTCTCAATAGCGGATCAATTTATTTTCCCAATGAAATTTGTCATTTGGATGTTCGTATTTCTTGAATTCATGTAAATTTTACTTTAATTTCCAATGAAATCGTATGAATCCATTTTTTGATTATGTTTTCCACCACTTCTAGATTTCTTGAGGATATCTGAGTAACTTTTATTGCTCTCACTAATTGTTGTTACAATGAGATATTTCATGTCCTCTATTAAAAAAATTCATTATCAAAACCCCTTTTGAAATCATCAGATTTCGTATTATATTGACTAGCTAATTCCCCTCTTCAGTGTCACCACATTTTTGGAAATTGAATGATTTAGCTGGTGGCATGCTTCCAAAAAATAGCATATCTTTGATATTGAGGTAATGAACAACCGATGTTTCAAAGGAGAGAAAGCAACTATTTTTTAAAAATCACACCCTATTTTAACATTGCAATACACAAATTTAAATATTTTTAATTGGTACAAATTTATGTACCTCAGCACTGAAGCGGTTTTAAGCACACACGGTTTACCCAATGTGCAGGTATTGTGAAATTTACTACACTGTTGTGTGTATGTTGTGTGACACAACGGCTTTTTGCAGTTGGTTGTTCGTTGTTGTGCGAAAAAACTCACACAACTGCAAGCCTGCACCTTTGTATTTCCCATAGCAGTCGATACTTGAAATTGAAAAATATATTTAAAGTTAAAGTTAATAAAGCCAATAACTTTTGTCGTTTTGCATGTCTCTTTCTACATGTAGTCCTATTTAGTAGAGACCAAACCAGTAAACTGACTCTCATAAATTTAATAATTTTATTTGAACTGTATTCCGTATAAAATTATAATGGGAATCCCGTGGGATGGAATGGATTGGGACATTCACAAATGGCCATGAGATGGGACAGAAGAACATATTCCATGGACAAGCCTCTGATATACAGTGGCGGATTAAGAAGGGGGATCTCGAGATGGATCCTCTACCACCAATATTTGAAAGTAAATGCTGTTGAATTTCACCAATGATGTTTTCACTGCTGCAATTTACAACTGAATGTTTAATCCAAAGTCTTTAGCATAAAAGTCAATTTCATTTTGAATTGTAAATGAAGTTTTTTTTACAAAGTTTTGACATCCCTTGTAATTACTGTAGGATTCGAAATATTTTATCATCATTCTATTGCTAAACTGTAAGACAACATGTTAAATTAATTCAGATTTGGAGTGGGATGTTGACGCACATATGTGTCATTGAATATATACCACAGACTCATATCTGTAATAGATATCCATCACTAGCACCTCTATCTGGATTTCAATGTTATGGGATTGTAAAATTTATATTAATATATATATATATATATACTTTTGAAATTCTGAGGAAGTAATGTCCTCCACATCTCGACGTTTCCGTCGTCATTGTACTATTTATTAGTAAGGTTATTTAAAGACATGGCTAGTAAGACCGATAATTTTATTTTAGTCTCGTTTAAATTTCATAGAAGCTTATCTCAAAGTCCAGCGCGACAGTGCTGAAGTACACCAGAGATATGTTTGTAGTGGAATTGCGAGAAAAGTTTGTACCTCCAGCAACAAGAAGTACTGTTATCTATCTGATAGTTGCATTGACTTCAAAGACGATTGCATTTTGAAAATCGAGTGTGAGGAGGAAGAAACATTTTTTGCAGCTAGCTCTCAGTGCTGCAATATTGCAACAGGTATTCATTAATTTACCCATTATTTTAAAATGAAACAACAGTCAGGAACAGGACTCAACAGTCATTAAAGTCATGCTTTTTTCTAGTGGTATATACTGTTTAAGAATCCTTATTCTATGCCTTAGCAACAACTTATGACAATTTTAGGCCATACTGTGCACAATTTTCACTTTTATGTAACATTTTGCTATTTTGGGTAATATTTAGGTAATTCAACGAATTTTATATCATACTTTACACAAATGTTACAAGTGGCCATTTGAAAAGTGATCTTCAGCACAATTGTAATTGATTTAGGATATTTAATCAAGGGCTTCTTGGATTTAACACATAAATTCCTTCAAAAGGTTGCCGACTAGTTTCATGTACAGAGTTTAGTCACAATTTGTTGCTATTCAGAAAATGGTGCAATTGTTTAATATTGTTGAAGGAAACAATATATTTTATAAATAAGGGCACTGAGAAAATTTGAAATTCACGATTTCTTGACGTGGCAATTTTCATCTTCGATTACTGTTTAGATAGTGCATTAAAATATTATTATATGGAGTACCATTTCTAATTTTAGTAACTGGTAGGGTCATATTTGCAGTTTTTGGGTCATATTTATCATTAAGTTTAAGTTTATGTTTGAATATTAAACGGGTCACATTTCTGGATGCTCTGGTCATGATTCAAAATTCTCATATTTTGACAGCCTATTATTTGCTAAAAATCCAACCACTTAGAAAGTTTGAAATATTGCAACTTCATTTTCTTTCACAAATTGTTTACCAGTTAAATATGTAAAGCATTTTTTGAGTGAACACTGGATATTATTAACTAACGAGTTGGGTAGATTTTCTTATAATCGCTTCCTTTCAGAGTTCATATAAGGCAGCTAAAGGTTTCAATTTTGTAATAACTTATAGTAAAATATTATGAAAAAGCATTCAATTATGCTGGTAGTAACATATCAAACGTTGACAAATAAAAAATTTATTGTCTGATAGATACAAAACTGTGCTCAGTTGCATTTGGTTTGGCCGAAAAACCAAACATGGGCACCCTTAATAATTTAGTTTGTGGTAAGGTACATTTTCGATTATAACTCTTCTTAAAGTACGTATAGATTTTTATCATCTTTCAATTTATTAGCTGATTAACCCTAAATGCACTAGGAATTGTTCAAAATCTGTGATGGTTTCCTCAAAAAAATTTAAACACTTATAACTAATGGAGATACTTAAAATCTGAAAACACTATAAGATAGGGAAATTTCTCCTCTTTCTTTTTCTCATTTAATTCGCGATCTGGCGCGGTCCCACTACAACCGCGAAAAACGGGTATTACAATATTTTTCTCCAAAAGCAAAATCTTTTGTTTTCATTAGACTGACTCATTACCTGAACATTAGGCATGGTAGGAATTTGAATGTGTTTACAAAAATTGAATTTCTCATTAAAAAGAAATAATTTTTTGTACACTTCATTCTCAAAAATAATTCATAGCGCAAAATGTTATCATTCAATTAGTGCACACAATCCATGGAAAGTATTCATATAAAAGGCATCCAATATTTCTTAACATGCTTGGATAAAACTGTTCAAAAATATGGACAAAGCAGTTTGTTTCTTTAAAGTATCGTTAGTAGAGATGGGTTTAATGTCTAGTCTCAACGATATTATAACCAAAGTGAATGTAATTATGTAAATCGATCCCAAATGATCTGTTATCTGTCAAAATCGGTTTTGAAAACAATATTTCCGCTTCGGTGTTTCTGTCAAAACTCTTTGTTAATGAAATTTTTTACATGTGAAAAACATATATATATATATGATTAACATAGGATGAATGGAAATCTAACATATTTCCACATAATATTACACAAGATATTGTATCATGAACCAACCTGATATTAAGATTTTTCTCAATCTAATGTGAAAGATAAAAATAAACCGACATTATGATCTTCAGACAATACTCGGATAGATGATATTTTCAAGAATAACATAAGCAAATGACTTTCCTAAAATAACAAGAAGTTGATGGAAAGCAGTGGTTAGATACAGACGCTTTCTGGACCATAACTCCATCCAACACTTAGACATCTCACAAAAGTGGTGAATAATTTAGTAACTTAGTTTGCAGGCCTTGATTGTTATGTGAACTTTCTAAAAATGATTTCGACAGGAATGTGGATTTTTCTGAGAGAATTGCTGGGGGTATTCTGGATTAAAATTTCACTCTGATCCCTCACATAATATGGAGAAATATTGCTACAGTGAAATTTGAGTTATTTCATACAAATGCCAGTGAAGCAGACCCGTAGCCAGCATTGTCATCTAAGGGGGTCGACACCCATTCCGGCGGGGAATGATGGAAAATTTAACTCAACACACTATCGTCAAAACTTAAACCAAATATAGATGGATATGGACCAGTCAGGGTTGAATCGGGTTCGGACATGGGCCACGGTATTGGAAAGAATGAGCAGAAACTTTTTTAGAAATATATTATTATTTATCAACAGAGCACGTAAAATAAACCAAATGCAGTTAATTCAATATAATTTTTCAATGTCAAAGTTTAGGTGTTATTATAAGTTTCTAGCATACACACATTTGGTCTAACAAACCGAAAAATTAAAGAAATATTTTTCAAGAATCCTAAAGTGGGCCTAAAATGGAGCGAGAAGGGTTTTAAATTTGCGGTTCATGTTATTGCTTATATGAATTTCTTATTTAATGATACTCTATTCATAATTGATATTGGATTAGCCGTCATTTAATATGTAAATTTTCAATGTGAAAGATTAGAATTGGTCCAAGAAGGATGCTTGAAAGTAGCCCAACGCGGTAAAATGGACTTTAGGCGTTAGCTAATCAGAGGGGAGTTATTCACTCGTTTATTCCCGAATAAAATTTGTTATCGGGTTCTCATGCCATGCGAATTAGCCATTGGTGACGTAGTAAGGAAAGTGTTTTATCAAAAAAAATAATTTCAATTGTTATAATTATTGATGCTCTTTATTCTATATATATATATA
>CABFPE010000045.1:590534-616554 GCA_900660155.1 Hofstenia miamia
TATATATATATATTTAACTTCTTAATAATTACCTCAAGTTCTTTGTAAACCATTAAAATATATTTATGCCAAATTTCTGCTGATCACTTCGGGCTCCATTTCAAGGATCTTTTAAGAATCTTTTGTTTGGAATATTTGCATTAATAGGTTGCAAGTTTTCCAATGTGATTTCCAAGGTTGCATTGTGCATAGGTTTTGGTAAAATCTATAGTGGAATGTACCAGGCTTGACCTTCAAAATTTAATTATTTTAAATTTAGAAAATTATAGGTAAAACTCAAAGTATTGAAAGAAATTGTACCTCAACTTCAACTAAAATTCGGCAAAGGCATGAAGTTTTTTCGGTTGGCGGATGGATTCGTGAAAGTGAATCCCATGGGCGTACTGCGTCTTCTGGTAGAGTGCATTAATTATTGTCCTGCAGTTATGATGTGCAAATGGATCATTTACTTCAGGAATGAAACGGGAGGTTTCGAATCCCTGAATTACACTCAATCAAAGTAAGTAGTTAGGATGTGTGTGTGTGAGTACTGAATTTTAACACATTTCTAACCGATTGTCGATTTGATTATCGCTTATTATAAATTTTACATTGTGGAAAAATTAATGATACTTCTACAGTCCCGCTTTGCCAAAAATATAGGAAGACTTCGAGCTAGCTATTATCTTCTTCTACCTCACCATAACGTTCGGCATCCCTAATCTAACAGAAATATAGTCATTGATAATGTAGTGAAACATGATATTCAAATGTAGTATACTATACTTGAGCGAGCAGAGTTTGAATCGGATGGGATCTTGGATCGGATCGGATACAGATCGAATCTCCATTTTGAGAAACTTCGGATCTGTTTTGGGATCCAAACATTTTTAAGACTTGTGTATTTGTACATTTTATAAATTACACACATTTTTACATTGAATCCCAATTTAAGTGTGTTAATAATCTTAATCTAAATGAAATTTTATAATTGAATTTCATTGTTTATACAACAGGTTCCGCGTTACTTTCCAACAATTTATAAAATTCAATACTTCAAATCTGAAAATCCGATTCAAGTTAGCTATCACATAATGATAAAATAGTAAAGCAACCAAAAGCATTTGNAATACAATTACTTTTATTCACATTGACGAAGCTGTTTTCTGATTTTTTATCAGAAAAGCCGAAGTTAGAATATTGGTTTTTCTATAAGAGTAAATTATCATCTTTTAAAAAATCAATAATGTGAAAAATTTAACTTCAATAATCAGCGTTTTACGAGTCTTTTCCCTACTTCAACTAAGCAAGTATTTTCAAGTAGCTATCCTACTCGAGTTTCAGTATCGTTCCCACTATCGACTTTTATGAGCTGATAAAAAAGCGGATAGTGTGTGCACACTGTCGACTTTTATCACCAATTTCTTGAGAGATGATGAAAGGCGATAGTGTGAACGGATATTAATATTCATTTTTACCAACTATGAAGCACAGAAAAAAGAACTTTAACTGTTTCTTTCTATGCGGATTGACATCCCTCAATTGGACAGCGCAGGGATGCAGATTAAGAACGGAAATGAAGGAGGAGACACTTCTGTATGTCGTGATGCTTCAAATTTCAGACATTTCTATTAGTTTTTTAGTTAGAAGCATTTAAGAAATTTTCAAAAACCATAGAAACTTCAGAAATTCCTGGGCAGTTTAAGGTTGTGCTCAAATATTTAAATAAATGACTTTCTTTCGAAGAGGGTTCTTAATCCCGGAATTTTCCAAATTCAATTGCGGGTTTTTGTCGATTGCGAATCCCGGGACTTAGAATTTTGAGGAGCACCAAAAATTGTTAACCAATTTGCTATTTTTTTTACAGGTAATTTTGTATAGTGCAGTTCGTATAGATAAGTATATTCATATTTTATCAGGCCTAAATATACCCTACATGTTAAATTAAAATATTGTCAAATAACCAAAATTGTTTTATTAGTAAAAAAACAAACTTATCTTAAATAAACCTATAAATATAAATTTGTGTGGGTGCATTTTCTATATTAAATAAATAAACTTTATGTCATTCCAAACTTAGCGTTTTATAGTCATATTGAAAGTATTTTATTAGTTGGTGCTTGTTTTATGCAAAGTATAAAATACTGCACGTTCATTGATGTTATTTTATGTATGTCCGTTATTCTTAAATTTTAAAATATTTTTCTTGCATGAACATCAAACTCATGCATAAGAAATTAGACCATATTGCAAATATACAATGTAATTTTCTGAATGTAGTGAATTTTTATAGCTATTCATCCAAACGAGGACTGAATATTTATAGCTCCTCATAAAAGGAGCGCTGAATACTATAGAAAATCAAAAATGCGAATACTAAATAGCAAAGTCATGGTATCCAGAGCCCGTATATGTATATGTAATAATATTGTTTACATATATATATATATATATATATATATATATATAATAAATAATTCAAGCAAGTTCTTTGTAAACCATATATATATATTTATGATTTATTTCTGCTGATCACTTCGCGCTCCCTTTCAACGATTAATTAAGAATCTTTTGTTTGGAATATTTGCATTAATAGGTTGCAAGTTTTCCAATGTTATTTCCATGCATGCATTGTGCATAGGTGTAAGTAAAATCTATAGTGGAACCTACCAGGCTTGACCTTCAAAATTTAATTATTATAAATTTAGAAAATTATAGGTAAAACTCAAAGGAAAGAAAGAAATCCTCCCTCAAAACTAACTTTCGTTCGGCAAAGGCATGAAGTTTTTTCGGTTGGCGGATGGATGAATGAAAGTGAATCCCATGGGCGTACTGCGTCTTCAGGTAGAATTAATTAATTATTGTCAGTTAGTTATGATGTGCAAATGGATCATTTACTTCAGGAATGAAACGGGAGGTTTCGAATGACTGAATTACACTCAATCAAAGTAAGTAGTTAGGATGTGTGTGTGAGTACTGAATTTTAACACATTTCTAACCGATTGTCGATTTGATTATCGCTTATTATAAATTTTACATTGTAGAAAAATTAATGATACTTCTACAGTCCTTGCTTGCCAAAAATATAGGAAGACTTCGAGCTAGTTATTATCTTCTTCTCCCTCACCATAACGTTCGGCATACCTAATCTAACAGAAATATATTCATTGATAATGTAGTGAAACATGATATTCAAATTATATATACTATACTTGAGCGAGCATTGATTCGGACGGATGGGATCTTCGATCGGATCGGATACAGATCGTATCTTCATTTTGAGATCGGTCTGTTTTGGGATCCAAACCATTTTTAATTTTTTGTTTTTTTTCATTTTATTAAATAAACAACATTTTTCATTGAATTCCAATTTAAGTTTGGTAATTAACTTAATTTAAATTAAATTTGATTCTAGTTATTGAATTTTATTGTTTTTTAAACAACATTGTCCGTTTTCCTTTCCAACAATTTATAAAATTCAATACTTCAAATCTGAAAATCCGATTCAAGTTAGCTATCACATAATGATAAAATAGTAAAGCAACCAAAAGCATTTGTTTGTACAAACTTGCAAATGGAAGAGCAGAATTCTGAAAATGATTTTCTCTAATATGTATATCAAAGACAAAGCACAGATCACAGAGAAGCAAGTGGAATATCCTTAGCTTTTGCAAACACTGTCAAAATGTAAAAATACTAATATACTTTGGGATGCTCTTCAATCAAAAAATCTCATTTAAATATGCACTCTAAGCTACTTGCATACTAAGAATAACTTAGTACTCAGAAGGTTTGTCATTATTATAATCACTAATATAAAATTGTTTTTGGAACCATACCGTCGGCATACTATTAAGAGGGTATTAATACATTTAATGTTGCTGTTGCAAAATATTTAATCCAATTTAGTACCATCCAATTCCAGTAAAATTCAAAATTTATATTTATATCTGAAATTTTGTTTGAAAATTAATCTTTCTATCAGTGATTTTAATACTCTCTACTAAAATTATTTTTAATATCTTGCAATATATATTTTGGGGTTTGTTCTTTAATTTGCCATTGTTTGTGCTATTCTTGTTTTTATCTACTTAATTGCGATTTTGAAGTAAGTTTTATCTTGTTTGAAACAACTTCAACTCCCAATTCACAATACCTTTGCAAAATTGTGATTTTTAGACTTTGACATAATATAATTAACAGTAATAGGGCGGGAATACCATAAGAAGCTCAACTATTTGAACTCTATAAATATATTGTGATTATAGTTGATGAAAATTTTAGTAATTAGAATACTATAAAGCTTACAAATAAGCAACGAAGTGAATTTGTTGGAGTTTTAAAGGAGCAAATTATCAATTTCCACTCATAATCAAAATTACACCAATCAGAAACGGATTTGCTTCTTGTGGGTGGACAATTACAGACAAAAGAAGCAATCTATTTCAAACATAGAGGGACATTGGCAGAAAATTTTATTCCCATCTTATGATCGTTGACAAAAAATCACTAGTGTGACTAATTTTAAAATAAAATATGTCTTAGAGTTATTAGCATGCATTAATGTACTTCAACGATTTTTGGCTCATCGCAAAATACAATATTCTGGAAAATAAGCTTAGCAACTTACTAAAATTATTTTACGTATGCTTGCATTATCTAAAACATATATGCTCTAAACATAATCTATTTTCTTAATTTAAATCAATTTATCTGCTGTTCTTGTAATTTTTCTAGTATTCATACACTGAAAATAGTTTCTTTTAATTTCTCAGTTGATACACACAATTTGTTGAAAAAGCTATTTTTTGGAAAAAGTTTTTTGTCTTGAGACAAATTATATTTATATGTTTCACTTCATATTTGCATAATGGTACTAACTTGGATTTCCATTTCTTTGCAAACGACTTGTTTTATGAAATATTTGCAAAATTTGGAATTTATAAAATTAACTAAGATCAAATGTGCTTTTACAAGAAATATATTTGTAAATTTAGATTAAAGGATCCAAAGTTTTTATCTATAAAGATGAATGAAACTTTGCTTCTGGATGAAGACATTTTCCATTATAAGTTTGAAGTGCAATGTTATAAAGATTCTAGCATAATTAGTAATGTGGGTTCTGCTGTTATGCTGCTGGTAGTGAATCAACCGCCCAACCCCGGATTCTGTACGCTTGTATACAACTGTATCCAAAAGGGAAATAATAGTGACATCAATTCTCCGAAAGCTTTAAGTGCGGTTGACGCACTTAGTTATTACAGGTTTTTGAAATTTAAATATTGCTATACAATGAAGTTTAGCCAGGAAAATTTTTGAAAAACTTCAAAAATATGCATGTTGGTTTTATGAGTTTTACCATTATGGTGTAATAAATATTCTTAAGTTTTCTGCTAAAGTAATATATAATGTAAATTTAATATATTTTTTGTAATAATTGTAAATGGAATACTTTAGAATATAACAATTTAACAATTTGAAGTTTACATCTTAGTAAGTTATATATGCTGTTGCAATGATATATTATCATTTGTTGTTGCCCATATTTCCTATATTTGTTACATGTGATCAAATCTAAAGTGGCTACCTCAAAGTGAGACTTTCAAACAACCACAATCTTAAAATTTTTCCTGGACTTTCTACTTTTAATCAATAGTATACTTCAACTCATCTCTTCAACCAAAGATATTTTTCATTAAACATTTAGGTTTGACGCAACAAACTGGACGGATCCAGACAACGATGGAATCACAATTTTCCGTCTTTACCTAAAACGTCCAAAGAGCGTGCACAAGGGTGAACAACTTTACAATGGTGGAAAAAATAAGGCGTTCGTGACGCTTGCACCCGGTGAATTTGAATATGACTTTATGTTGAATTTCTCTTGCGAAATTGGTGACAAATTTGATGGCTACACTTTGTTAGAAATGGAACCTCTACAAGTTAGCTTAACCATTATTTTTATACAAACCTAAACCTAGCTATTAAAATAAACAGGGATACGGGTGTTACCCACCGGCAGTGATATGTCCAATTAATCTGCAATTAACCGAATTATTTAGGGAAAACGAATTTACATTACAAATACACGTACAGTTAAACGAATCTTAAATTCTAAAACACGGATTTTTATGCAAAAGTGAATTGAAAATTCACTACAAGATTAAGCTTTTCCAGGGCTGCCAACACAAAACGGACAAAAGCGGGATATGTCTGATAATTGCAGTAGGTTTTCGGAAAAAAGCTTGAAACTACAAGTATTGTTTAAAAATCAAAGGGGAAGGGAAGAATCTGAAATGCAGGATATTTTATATTAAAAGCGTGAGGCCTGTAGAAATCTTAAGAAGCGGGTGATCTTCCGCTCAGTGTGGGAGTATTGGCAGACTTGCTTTTTTTCAATGCTGTGTGCAGTCTGTTTATTTCGACAGGAATTCTCTCTGAAAGTAAGATAGAGAATCCTTTGCCGTCGATTTCACTATGCAGGGGAGTTTTCTCCTATTAATGAAAACTGCAATAGTATTCAGCATTCATTCATCGTTCAGCTTTATTTATGATCCGTTTCAATAGCATGAATTCAAAATTGACTTGCTAACCCTATTTTATCTGGGGCGATTTGACCTCCTCTCCATATTCTTATAGATAAAACTCAGACAGTTTTTTTAAATGTACTAACCTTCTATGACTCTTTTCTTTAACTTGTTCTGCAATTGTTGAAGCAAAAATTATGCAGATGGGGTCAAGGGTTACAAAGTTTTAGCGATTTTAAAAAAAGTCCATGAAAAACTGACATTTCTTGAGGGTTTCAAAAATAAAGATTTTGTATTAAAGGGCTATAAATGGAAACCAATGCATAATTTTCAATGCAAAATCATAATTAAATATTTTCTATGTTTTATTTGCATTATAGGCCTTTCTCTTGATTCCTATTTAGTAATATTTTCAAAACTTCGTGTCAATAATGAGAAATGAAGAAAATTTGATTCATAACCTACTTAATATGCACAAAATTTGCATATTTACTGTTGTATCGCAAAATGGTTATGCCAAAATGTTCCTAGCACTTCAAAACATCTCCAGACCAAATTTGGTGTTGATCCGATGTACCGCTTCCCGATATTTTAGGGGGCCAAATCGGCCCCTCAGGAATAACCTCTACGAAAAAGCCCATATAATATAGTGTTTATAGAATAGGAATTAATTATTCGAAACGAAAACTGATTAGTTTAAAATTCCGTTAATGGATTATATTAATTGGACATCACTGCTGACAGGTATGGGTAACATTCAAAATGCTTTATTGAAATATTCTTTAATGTTCGTAACACTAATTGATAAGTTTGCACAAATATAAATTTACAAAATGTTTGAAATATACTACAGTAGATGGAGCGTTTTGATGGCAATAGATTTTTTCCATAACCCTATTTGAGCTGGGCATATTTGGGTTCATTAGACCATGTGTAACACCTACCCCTATCTAACTCTGGATCGGATAATGATATTGAAACAAAACTTTGCGCAAAGGTTCTTTTTATCAGCAATGCTCAGAAATTTCATGCCGTCATTATTTTATAGGAAGTCCTCAAATCTCAAAATTTGGTTTTTTGAAATATATTAAATTCATTAGAAGTCATTCTTAACAGTAACAATATTTATAAGTTTTTACAAAAAATTGGAAGACTATCTCCCGTTTGAAAAAAATACCATACATAAAAGTTTGACATCAAATCTGTATGAAGTTCAGGATTTGAATTTCAATTTTTAATGTTTTTATTTTCTTGAATTTGCTATTTCAAATGCATTTTGATAGAAACTTTTTATGTTTAAACAATGGCTGTGCAAGTACGGAACAAAGGGGGCAAATCAATTTTTCAAAAAATCCTCCTTAAATTATATAGTTTAAACAGTAAAAAGGCACTTATTTAGCAATGTGCTGGGTAATAAACTTGCCCACCCTTAATCAAAATTTATTAATCTGTATAGGAACATAAAACATATAAACTGATAGAGATAAATCAGCTACACATTTTTTGTTGTTTTCATTTGGATTTTCAGGTGACTTTACACGTTAAACTGATAATTATATTTAGCTAATACATAATCTTTATTTTGTAAAGATGCTTTCTGTTTTATTTTGAATAATATTTGCTAGAAATTTTGTGGTTTTCGTATTTTTATCTGATTTGTATATTCAAAACTTTTAAAGAAATCTTGGTCTAAAGCATTATTTTAATATAATTATAAATACATTCAAGTATTACAAGTGGAAATTACAATATTTTCCCATTGCTCTTTATTATTGTCAAATATAATTGTTTTTTTATTTTCTTTTACAATAGGATCTGTCTTAGGTAATCTTTCCCACTGACATTACGCCAGATTCTGATTGTGATGAAATTACCAATACTCGCAAAAAGCGTAATAAGCAATCAATCAAATCAAACAGAATTAAAAGAAGAGAGAGGGCAGCTAAGTATTTTGATATCGGTGTAGATTTAGATGTGGAACGGAGATTTGAAATTGATCGCAGCTACAAGTACTTAAAGTTCATAAATGAATCTCTTCACGTCAAAGTTGTGAAGCACTTTAAAGAGCAGGTAATCAGAAACGTTTCAAACGATGCCATTTTCGCTGCAAGGATATTGAATAATATGGCAATTGATGAAATAGGAGAGTTGGTCGAATTCAGAAGACTAACAAATTTCATACCTATGGAGAATGTCAAGGTTTGCGAAGGTGAAACCTTAAATTTAACATGTCCGTCTGGAAGTTTCATTTGGATTAAACTAAACGACATGTTTTTCGGGAACAAAGGTGAAAACAGTACATGTGGACATTTGCCTATCACTGATTTTACCGATCCGCACAAATATGTCCCATTTTTGACTTCGTGTGATAGTTATAATCATTTTAAAAGGAATGTAATGAAATCCTGTCTTTACAACAACACCTGTGAAAAGGAATTATTGGCAGAGAAACCAGAAAAATATATGCTCTTCAATAAATTGAAAGAAATTGATAAATTCAAAAGAAGGAAGAACTATGTTAGAATGCAGAAACAGCTTTGCCGAGCTACCACTAAGTACTTGGAATTCGATTGGCACTGCAGAAGAAATTTCAAAATAATAGCCATTAATTGGAAATTTCGAGCACCATACATTAGTGCAGATGCCTGTTATGAAATCATTAAAAAGTTTTCGTTAGATAAAGGCAATGAATTTTTCAAAAAAATTCAAAACTGGATGCATGAGTTTGAAGAAGAATCCAATATTCCTTGGCAATTGCTACCCCCAACTAAAGAAAATATCATTGGAGAGGTCAACGAAGACGAGTTGAAATCAGAAAATCTCAAAGGTCACCGTAAAAAAATTTCCCAATTGTTAGAACAAACTTTCGATGCACCATTTGATCCAAACAGTGGAAGTGTCGCTTCAGCAGACTACTATTGTAGGGAAATTTATCTCTATTGGCATGCGAACTTTCAATTTCGACGGGGAATGCGTGAAAGGATGATGTATTTGTTACGTTTGATGGTTGATCGAATTGAATGCGTGGCTTCAGCCTCCGACGATATTCAAATGATTGCAAGTGCGACGTCTAAGCTCGTTAGGCGTGCCGAGGAAGTTACTTGCTGTACAAAACTCCTTTCCATTGAAATTACTCAAATTCTAGAGGCAAGATTGAGTTGCATAAGTTCTATAATCGATCAGAGTACTTTTGATTCTGTAAGCAACGAAATCCAGGACATCCGTTCTAACAAGCAAAAAGTTCAAAAATCCATCGCGGGTTGTGGAAATGAACAACAAAAATGCCCAGAAAAGTTTGCTTCCTTTCAAGATGAATTCAAAATAACAGGTAATGATGTCCATTAAACCACGTGTCATATAATCATTGTAATATGTATATTTATATTCGCAGACATTCTTTTAGATGTTGCGAAACTTTTGCTTCTGACTCTGACTAAATATATGATTTAATCTGGTGTTTCACCATTACCACATCCACGCAAGGCCATTTCCACTAGTTTGCCTCTTCATATGAGAGGAAACTACCTAATATATCTTCGCTATTATTTTTTATTGAATGCAAATCTAGACTATGCGTTTTAGGGCTTGGAAGTTTTTGCGTTATCCGATTGAGAAATTTAACTGATGTTGCTTTGACTCAGATTTTTTTTTAAATAATCGCTATAATTAGGGCTAGATAAACACAGAATCTTTTTTCAACGACAACAATTTATCAAAAATATTTGATTTTCCTCAACCGCGAATGCATTTCTAATTGTGAAACGGGAAGTGTGTTATTAAGATGCGTTGCCACTATCGCCTTATATTAGCAAATTTTGACGAAAATACAATTACTTTTATTCACACTGGCGAATCTGTTTTCTGATTTTTTATCAGAAAAGCCGAAGTTAGAATATCGTTCGTACTATTGATTTTTTATAAGAGTAAATTATCATCTTTTAAAAAATCAATGATGTGAAAAATTTAACTTCAATAATCAGCGTTTTACGAGTCTTTTCCCTACTTCAACTAAGCAAGTATTTTCAAGTAGCTATCCTACTCGAGTTTCAGTATCGTTCCCACTATCGACTTTTATGAGCTGATAAAAAAGCGGATAGTGTGTGCACACTGTCGACTTTTATCACCAATTTCTTGAGAGATGATGAAAGGCGATAGTGTGAACGGATATTAATATTCATTTTTACCAACTATGAAGCACAGAAAATGATGGTTGATCGAATTGAATGCGTGGCTTCAGCCTCCGACGATATTCAAATGATTGCAAGTGCGACGTCTAAGCTCGTTAGGCGTGCCGAGGAAGTTACTTGCTGTACAAAACTCCTTTCCATTGAAATTACTCAAATTCTAGAGGCAAGATTGAGTTGCATAAGTTCTATAATCGATCAGAGTACTTTTGATTCTGTAAGCAACGAAATCCAGGACATCCGTTCTAACAAGCAAAAAGTTCAAAAATCCATCGCGGGTTGTGGAAATGAACAACAAAAATGCCCAGAAAAGTTTGCTTCCTTTCAAGATGAATTCAAAATAACAGGTAATGATGTCCATTAAACCACGTGTCATATAATCATTGTAATATGTATATTTATATTCGCAGACATTCTTTTAGATGTTGCGAAACTTTTGCTTCTGACTCTGACTAAATATATGATTTAATCTGGTGTTTCACCATTACCACATCCACGCAAGGCCATTTCCACTAGTTTGCCTCTTCATATGAGAGGAAACTACCTAATATATCTTCGCTATTATTTTTTATTGAATGCAAATCTAGACTATGCGTTTTAGGGCTTGGAAGTTTTTGCGTTATCCGATTGAGAAATTTAACTGATGTTGCTTTGACTCAGATTTTTTTTTAAATAATCGCTATAATTAGGGCTAGATAAACACAGAATCTTTTTTCAACGACAACAATTTATCAAAAATATTTGATTTTCCTCAACCGCGAATGCATTTCTAATTGTGAAACGGGAAGTGTGTTATTAAGATGCTTTGCCACTATCGCCTTATATTAGCAAATTTTGACGAAAATACAATTACTTTTATTCANTCATCCAAACGAGGACTGAATATTTATAGCTCCTCATAAAAGGAGCGCTGAATACAATAGAAAATCAAAAATACGAATACTAAATAGCAAAGTCATGGTATCCAGAGCCCGTATATGTATATGTAATAATATTGTTTACATATATATATATATATATATATATATATATACAGGGTGTTCCAAAAGTAACCAATCGCAAACTTAAATAAAAATTGTACAACAAAAACATCAAATTTAATAGGTATAATTAGTATTTACAAATGTTCAAAATGTTTGCCTTGAACTTCAATACAATCACTACATCTTTTAACAACACTGCGACATACTTTCTGGCAAGTTTACTCTGAAATTTGGTTCCATTCGTGCTGAATACTTTGTTTTAGTTGATAAATTGTTCTGGGCTTTTCAGCATAAACCGCATTCTTTAGAACTCCCCATAGAAAAAAATCAGGCTGTGTCAGATCCGCCGATCTGGCAGGCCCTACGATTGGTCCTCGGCGATCAATCCAACGTCCCGGAAATGTTTCATCAAGCCATTGTTCGAACATCTTTGGTGTAGTGCGCAGGTGCTCCATCTTGTTGAAAATGAAGATCACCGAAATGGGGAACTAACAATAGGAAACACCTTTGTCTTCAGCATATCAAGATAACGTTTACCATTAACAGTTCCTTAAAAGAAGAATAGGCCAACTAGACCAGTGCTGCCGATTAAATCCCAGACTGTCACTCCAGGAACATTGACTTCAGCTTCAATTATACTATGGGGGTTCTCATTGACCCAATAAACACAATTGTGTCTGTTAACATGCCCATTCATTTTGAAGCAAGCTTCATCACTCCATAAGATGCAATCTGGAAAATCTGGTGATTCTTCACAAAATTGTCCAAAATTCTCACAAAATTCTAATTGCTTATCCGGGTCATCCTCATTTAGGGCATGAAGAAGATGAGGTCTGTATGGTTTTGGACCTATGTCATGCAAGATAATGTAGAGTGAGGTTTGAGAAATGTGCAGCTCCTTCGATGCCTGGCGAATATATTTTTTAGGAGAATGAAGAAATGCAGCGAGGATAACGTAAAATTACATAAAAGAAGAAATGACATGTGGTTTTTGTAAATTGATATTTACGCTTTTGTAAATACTAAATATACCTATTAAATTTGATGTTTTTGATGTACAATTTTTATTTAACTTTGCGGTTTGGTTACTTTTGGAATTATATATATATATATATATATATATATATATAGTATAATTAAGAAATAAAATTTTCATGGTTGTAATCGTCGAAAGCATCTTCAGTAATGCTGGTATTTGCTATTGAAGTTACCATTGTCAATTAGGAAAAACACTTGAAGTCATACTCATGGCTTGCTATGAAAAGAATCAAATCATTTTGACTTACTTTAACATGCAATTTAAGATATTGCAGTTATTTTTGCACTTTCTGAATTCTGCATTTTCGTCAAGCTTACTGATGCTCCGAAATTTTTATTGTGAAACCACACATCTGTGCGTTTGTAGAAATTTCTATCCATTATGCAAAGCAGCATGTATGGATTTCAAAGTAGCTCAGTTTTTATATAGAACAATTTGCTAACAACTTGAAAAGCTGACTATCTTCTCCTTAAGATTAAAAATGTTTTTTTATTAACCTCATTAATTTTAATATATATTTTCTTAGCAACTTTAGTGATCAAATCTGTGCTTAGATGAGAAGGTTGCTTCCACAACTATGTTTGCGACAACAATTGCCACAACGACATCAACTACTGAAAATATTTTTACTACCACAACTGCAGCAACAACTGCAGAAGCTGAAACTAACCAAGTAGTCGTGAACGAAGCAGCCGCTTCATTTGTTGCAATGGCAGAGACGGCAATTGCAGCGGGTGAAAACAAAGGCAACGATGAAGAACAAGCTGTCTTTACAGAAAATACATATTCCGTATGTTGCACATTTCTTATCGCAAACTAACATTAAAAAATGTAGTGGTCTGCCTCAATGAACAAAATTTTCATAAAAACATTTACAAAACTTGTGAATTTTGTGAAATTGATAAACCTTTTTTTAATTTGTCCCAAGAGAAATAGAGAGAAGTAGAAACTAGACATTTGAATGCAAAAATTCTTTCACGCTCGATTTCAGTTCATAATTTTATAATGTAGTGGATCAAAAACATTTTACAAAGTTTTGTACATTGATATTTGATTGTGCTTCTTGGAATTATTTGAATTATATCCAAACTACGATATATCCTTAAAGTGCTAGCTTCAAAAATTAATTCAAGTCATATGTATAAGGTTGATACGGTTTAAGTGCAAATTTAATCTTTTAATTATTTACATTGATTAATTTCCTTATAAATTTGTGATGAATATTTAGGCGCAAAGTGCTAAAACTGACCCGGATGCAGCTATTGCTAGTGTGTACATGAATCCTATTGATGAAGAAACCGATGCTGCTGTAATTGATGTACCCCAAAAACTGGACAAGCTACTGAAAAACCAACTTAGTGAAGACACTTCTTCCGTCAGTGTCACTGTAATGCAGACCAAGGTAGAACATAGTTTACATTTTTGCCTTCAAAAAAGCGGGCTTAAGAAGAAGTCCATGAAGACTATAAAACTGGAATTTCGAAGTATAAAACTCGTGATTACTCAAATTCTACTAAATTTCACGCGTATTATAGGCCAATTCGAAGGAAATACTAGGAGTTTGTAATGCTAATGCATTAACATTTGGAAGCTATTGAAAATTTTCCAAAGTTAATCACTTTATTCTCGAATAAGAAATGTTCAAAAATAGCTTTTCCAACACTACCGACTCACGATTACTTTGTAAAGCATCAAAAATGAATGAAGCTTTATTGTTCAATTGAATTTAGTACACTGCAAACTTTGGGTAAAGTTGTAAATAAAAAACATATACACCTACAAACAAAAAGAATTCTGTCCATTCTTTTAATGAATCAATTGTTTATCGAATTAAAAATTTCTACAAATATTTTTAGTTTTGTTCCACTTTTATATCGATATTTACATCATCACTTAGATTCCAAATATTGATTTGGTTGATTGTGACCATTAAATATACTTTTGCTTGCCTCTATAATTGCGTTGACCTTAAACCCCCTGACGTCAATTTAAAAGAACAAAACGTTTTCCACACTTACAAACAATTTATTTCAAGCTTATTAAAATCGTGAGGAATGGACAGGCTATTGAGAAACAGGCTTTAATGCAATGTTAAAAATTTCTATTAAAGCTTATTGCTGTGGATGAATTTATTGAAAAGATTAACAATTTTTCTTTGAACATTTCGAATTTTTCAATGATATTTAAACATTCTCATACGTAACGTTCATGTATTTAACAGGTTTGAGCCCCTGGTAGCAATAAAGAGCAAAATTGAAAGAGGGCACTCCTTTATCACGTGGGGCTTTCAGATCAAGCATAGCTTTAATAATTTTTAAGCTACAAGCGCTTAAACGTTTTTCTATGATCATAAAATTTTTTTCAAAAATTCCCGGCCAGTTTAAGATTAAATTAAATGGTGTTAGTCTACCATCTATAATTAGTAGGATTTACATGAGTAGGATCATTCTCCAATTTTACTCATTGACTTTCCACACCTTAACTAAATGCGAGCTTCTGTAAAATAACAAAGTTACGAAAAAAATATTTCTTTCTAAAATTACTGATGTTCAAACTCGAATGTTCAGCTCACCATGTATGTAATAATGTCGGGTAAAACAACGCTTTCGATAAGAAATGTACTAAATTATTTTAGACTAATTTGCTTGCCAACAATAGAGAAAATCAAACAAAATCTGTCTGCAAATGCCGCCTTGCTTTCGGGTTTAAAGTTAAAATGATTATAGGTTCCTTGTTTTAGGGTTGTGTTACTACGGGAATGGAAAACAGCGAGTTGATTAATGAAAACGCAAATTCCGTTTCATTTGTAGCAACAATCACAGATTCAAATGGGAAAAAGAAAGAGGGCATCATCAGTAAGACGCAGCAAGTAATTAAACTAGAATTACCCAACAAGAAAAATCTGGATGATGACGATGAGGAAGATAATGAAAAAACGTTTACTGAACTTAAAACAAGTATTCTTTATCAATTCATTTTTTAGGCCTTGTCTAATAATATTTAAATCATGTGGATGCTTATTTTAAAATTTTTATCAATTGTCATATATTCTTGATTATCATCGGAGCAAGCTGGAAACAAATTGAAATAATTTAATGGCATTTGAGGCTGTAATTTTGGCAGAATGTACTACATAAATTTTTAATTTAAATCTTTTTTACAAAAATCCAGTGCATAAGTGGAAACAAATCGTGTCGACTTGCATGTTAGTTTCGCTCAAGGTGCTTCGTCCACCTAAAATTTAAAAAAACATTTCTGCACTTCTACATTTTGCCATAAAAAATTGTATTGTTTGAAATACATTGTCTGCTTTTAAATATTCACGTATACGTCAACATGCAATAATATGAGCCCCAACATGCAAGTCGAGATGAGTTATCAAAAAAGTAGGGCATGTCGTGTTGGTTCGAGAGTTTTTACTGACTGGTTCGAACTATGGTCCAGTGTGGATTGGAAGTTGCAGAGTTTCTATTTTCATTTATGTGAAACTTGAATTTTTCTGGAAAGGCCAGATTTTCCAAACGATGTTAATTGATAGTAATGCGATATATTACTGTATTGTATAGTATAGTAAACTTAAAATAATTTTATGCATGTTGTTAACATTTAGCGGGCGTTGACATTGCATTAGGACAAAAAATGCAAAACGATTTCCATGGTTGACTTGAATTGGACAACTCTGTGCTTTCAGATCAGTTCTGTCAGTGGCTTAAATTCAATGCTTGACTAGCTACAATTGTGTCTATATATTAATAAACTTAGCAATCACTTTTAGCAATATCTTTAAACATCCTAATCTTGATGCTTTTTAGATGGAATTCCTCGCGGAAGCGATATTCAATTTGATCTTACGCCAGTTGAATTGTCTCATGATAGTGCTCTGTTCATTGAGTTAGAGCCTCTGTGTGACTACACGGATTATTTTGGAAGTGATTACTATATGATTTGTGTGAAATATGGAGATGAACCAAAAAACCCTCGTGAATGCAAAGATGGAGAAATTCTTTTGCCACGTGATGAACGCTACATCAAGAATTGCACTATTAACTGCACTGATATGACATGGAGATATGTAAAAGTAAATCTGGCATTGAGATTTCATATTTTATTTTCCATACACATATATATATATATATATTGACATTGAATATAGTGTAAGCAATTTAGACAATACTGAAACGCAGAATACGTAGAGGTTAGTATATTTTTACCAGAAAAGTAGAATAGTTTGTGTTGTTAACTAGTAGCAATTTTACAAAGCTGCCCATCAAAGGGAAGCTTTTTGTGTAAATGCAATAGCCACAGGTCTAACAACATGAAATCCTCGTTACAAATTTCAAAGTTTATCAACTATAGTGAAAATTTCAAAGAATAATATAATATATATTATAAAATATGTAATTCGCACATGATATGATGGTTATTTAGGATAATTTAAGCATCAAGTTCACCCAGGGCATCTATTTCACAGGAGTGCGTCATGTGAAAATAATTTCAGACGACAGTGCTAAATATTTTCCAAATGATTGCAAGCAAAGTGGAAATGGGAGACGGTGTGTAAGTGACAAAGTCATGCACTGTCCCTATAAACTCAAGGTTTTCACCGCTAGCTGCTCGTTTTCCGAGCCCACTCGTGGTATTAATACTTGGAAAACTGCTGGTTGTGTTGTGTTCGATTCAACTACAGAAGACGTTGTAAGTTCGCCAAACGAATGTTTTGTCACATTCAATTAATAATAAATACACTTTAGTTCTTAATAATTTAAATATGTTTATATGCACGCATCTCATGGGTCATACGACATACGAAATGAAATTGGAATTCTCGACTTATAAAATAGGAGGGGCCAATACAGAAATAAATGGGAGTCTAATGAAACAGATGGTCAGGATCGGCTTTAAAGGTGGGTGGGGGAATTGACATGGGCCGTCTAACAATGAACCGTGACTCGGCTCTTCTGACAATCTGACAATGACCCGCGACCAGAACCGACCCTTCTAACACTGATGCGCAACTCGACTCAATCAAAGAAGGGAAGCTAGTCTAAAAGCAAAAGTAATAAAACTATGAATAACAAAATTTGAATTTGTCAAAACCGAATGTTTTGTCACATTCAATTAATAATAAATACACTTTAGTTCTTAATAATTTAAATATTTTTATATGCACGCATCTCATGGGTCATACGACATACGAAATGAAATTGGAATTCTCGACTTATAAAATAGGAGGGGCCAATACAGAAATAAATGGGAGTCTAATGAAACAGATGGTCAGGATCGGCTTTAAAGGTGGGTGGGGGAATTGACATGGGCCGTCTAACAATGAACCGTGACTCGGCTCTTCTGACAATCTGACAATGACCCGCGACCAGAACCGACCCTTCTAACACTGATACGCAACTCGACTCAATCAAAGAAGGAAAGCTAGTCTAAAAGCAAAAGTCATAAAACTATGAATAACAAAATTTGAATTTGTCAAAATTAATAAATGATTCTATTAACAAAAGCAAGAAAAGATTGTATACAAATGCATTGTAGATGGCAAATATCATTTTTTAACGTCAGAAAAATATAAGAAAAGTGAAGTATAGTTATTTATTCTGCCCTAATTCTTTATATTTGGTTTTTATGTATAACACATTTTTGCTAATACTTCCATTTCATTTGCAAAATAAGATTTTATTGGTAGCACAATATTTAGCATTGCATTAAGTAAGTATATATATGCAACTATTGGCAGAAACAGTTATTCAAAAATATTTAATTTTGCTTAAAAATTGTATTTTGTCGGCTCCAGGTGCCCCGCGAAAGCTAGTGCGGCCTTGCGGATGTGAATTTCGTGGGACACGACTTTGCAGTTAGCTATCGCTAGCCAGCCAGATTTATGCAATTTTTGTAGTCAATGTGCAAACACATAGCGTTGTCTTCGCGTTTTGTAAATGATGTATGATTCAAGAAATTCTGATTTGATTGGGAAAGACTTAGGTTGAACATTCTGTTCCAGTAATCTATCTCACCAGAATTTACTGTGGTCCAATTCGTAACCATCATCCATATTTTTTACAATTTGTGATGGTTTCTATAACATTTTTTAAACGTCTACATCGCGAGGAAACTTCTGACTTTGTCCACGGCGCAACTGAGCGGAGCAGGGTGGTCTAATTACGCAAAGCACAAAAGTTGATGCTAGTTGAGGCTTTCATGGCCTATTGCCCAGTCTTACTATCTGAACACTAATAATAGAAAGGATTTTTCATTGAAACAAAGTTAATATTTTCATGCACTTCAGGCACAAGTATATTTTTTACAACAAATGGTCACCATTAAAGGGTAGCACATTTCCAATTGATGTGTCATTATGCAAGGATTTCTTTGAGAAAGTTGTTTGAATACGAGGACCAAAAGTTCTTGTGAATTTAGTTCTTTGAGAATAATAGATAAGTCTAATTATAAAACTAGAAAATTGATTACAAAATTATTTTCTACGGATATTTATAAATTTCAGAATTCTCTCTCATATTTGATTATCCTTGAACAATAAAATTACCATTTAAAAACAGGCAAGTATGTGTAAGAGTTATTATAGTAGTTACACCATTTTTATTGTTTTTTATTCTTTTACAACTTACTCCAATTTGAATGGAATTTTTAACCCAAAAGCACACATGAATGCAACTTAAAACCCAACTTGTTTAAATGGGAGGATTGGACCATCGCCAAATCAAACAAATCTGCAATGTTTCTATGTTACACTTGTATTATTTGCAATGAAATTGCATATCATAACATACACATGCGAGGTTATAAATTGTACAACGGATGTGTTCATAGAAATTACTCTTTGGGTTGGGGACCAGAAGCTTGCTTTCCCACATGTGTTGAAATATATGAATATTTAACGTTACTCTAAACTACCAATGATTTTTTTACAATCTGTGATAAAACCTTCGGAAAATAAACTGCTCATAACTTATAAAATAATTAGATATCCAGAAGCTATAAGAGTATGGAACGCTTCAAATTTTCCTGAGCGGTATACCTCCAGAAAACTGAATAATTTGTTTGCGAGCATGCGATATCGAATCATGATTATCTGACCATCTATCAGGGAGAGAATTTAAATGGTTTTTGAAAATTCTGAATTTTCATCAAAAATAGTCAAATTTACAAGTAATTTAGGCAGAACAAAACACTTTAGCACAAGTACTTTTCAATTCATGAGAGCACATTCACCAAGCGATGTGTCAATACACTAGGTTCACGTTAACACTAGCAACACGACCATAGGTCAAATTGACCATTAAATTTTTTTGTTTGCTTCATTATCCATTCAACAAAAACACTTGCAGGTACATCTACTTCCAATCATGCTGAAAATTTCATTGGATTTGCTGTTTGTAGAAATTTTTGTTTCTATTCCATAATTTTAGCATTTGAAACATCAGATGTAAAGTTATTCTCAGGGAGTAATCGCAGTTCTAGTGTTATGTTTAATATAAATTACCATCAATTTGAAAATTGCTGAACACAGATGAAAGTTAAGCTCTTGCCTTTAAAGATAATTATGCGTGAACAAGTTTATAAGTAACATGCCCTTTAGTGATACGTTTTGGTCAATACTTATCTTAAACTAAATAGTTGAAGTTTGACAAAAAAATGAAAATTTAGCTGAATTTGGTAATTCATAATAGCACACACATAGTAAATATTTCTTGAAAGAATAGTTGCAATTTAGTAAAATTTTAATTTGTTTGCTCTGCTCAGCCCCTTTAAAAATCATTTCTTCATTTTTTCGTATAAAATAAAAGAGCCCTCCACCTCCCCGATCCAGCATCTTGTCTTGTTTTCCAGGTGTTTTTGAAATAAAAGAATTATTTAGGTAAAATGTGGATGCAACCATATGTCAACTTTTGCTGGCTCAGTTTTGCCACTTCCACCTGTTGTCGAATTCTCAGCAGCTCTGTTTGATCCTCGAGTGATGTACCCTGCATACCTTCTAGTGATAGGACTTTGGCTGATATTTTTTGTCTTACTCATATATATGCGTCACAAGGATAAGTCAGATATCGAGAAGATTGGCGCCTCTCCTTTGCTGGACAACAATCCCAAACATAAATATATGTATGAAGTACAAGTGAGAATTTTATTGTAAATCACTACCCTTTACATGTAATTTCATCTTCTCTCAGAAGCAACAAAATTTTGTATGATAATCTATTTCAATAGTAGGTTAGTCTCCATGAGTTGCAAGCTTCCTTTGAAAGGGTTTTGCAAAATTTTTTATTTTTTCAGTGAGATGTTTCCCAAAATAGAACTTACATTAAATAATTTTTCGTGACAATGTGAACAGTTTTTATATATTAATTTTAGGTGCAAACAGGTATAAAAGTTGGAGCTGGGACTTCTTCGAATGTATATTTCATACTATACGGAGATCATGGTTGCACGGGAACTCGTAAGTTAAGCGATGGTAAGCGGAATATTCTTCAACGAGACCAGAAAGATGTCTTCTTGATGACTACATCAGAATCTCTTGGACCTTTGACACTTATCCGAGTGTGGCATGATTCTAAAGGAAAAGGGAAAGCTCAAAGCTGGTATTGCGACCAGGTCTTGCATGTTTTTTTAACCCTTTCAAAATTGATATAATTCTAGACGCAGTTTTCGTGTTGAGAAATATTTGAATCAGGATGATATTGATTTAATTGTTAAGGACTTAAGAGTGCTCCTGCCTAATAACACAATTTTTTTCAATTTTTTAAAAGCAGCAATACAATCAAATGTTTTCATTTAAATATAAATATGAATTTACTCCATTGAAGCCAATGAATTATTTATTTTAAAAAAATTAAAAATTTTTTACCAGCTTGGAAGTAAATCGGATGTATTCAAACTTGGTACTCTATAGTAGCTTGATGATGAGGGCTGCCTCCTGATGAGACAAAAACCATGTTTCTAAAAGCATTATGTCATGTGGAATTATACTATGTAGTAATTTATGATATAAATTTGTTTTTTTCAAAAACCAGTTTTCGATTTTGAAATGTAATATTTTAAAAACTATTGGTCATATTCTCATGAAGTTTTGCATGACTTGAAGAAACTTTCTGCCTAGAACCCCTGCCACTTTGATGAACTTAGGAATAATGTGAAAAAATCTAGAGCCCAAAAATTGATTAAAGAAAATTTTTTTACATACATTTTTTAATGTTCGTTTCTCGAAATACTTTGATGCCTACAGCACAATATCTACAGCAAATGCAAAACAAAAATTTATCTTGACAAAACGTTTTTTAAAATATTACGCTTCAAAATTTTTCTAAAAGTGGAAACAATTCAAGTTTATATTTTTCCATGATTTTGAAATTTACAATCATTAGCTTCGTCAAGATAGTCATATATGAATTTGCTCACAAGAATAAATAAAGAAATACAGTTTCGTCAGGTAGAATCATCCTGAAAGCTAAACATGGTAAAAATTGAACAGTTTACGTTTGCTACATAAAAAAATCATTCGGATTTTCAGATTTAAATACATTTTTGTTTAGTCGTTCATTGTTTAGATTGTTGTGCGTGACATCCAAACTGGCAATCACTACTACTTTCTTGCACATAAATGGTGGTCCCTCACTGCTGGTGATGGACTAACAGATAGAATGCTTCAAGTTGCAACCGCAAGTGAACGTCAAGCCTTTAAGCATTTATTTATTAGTAAAACTAGGGATAAGTTTGACGATGATCATCTGTATTTTTCAGTATTTTTTCGTCCTCCACATAGTAACTTCAGCAGGTGTCAGCGGCTTGTTTGCTGTTTATGCCTACTGCTTCTTGAATTTTGCGCTAGTGCTGCCTACTATGATAGACAACCGGCATCTGATACAGGATTCTCTTTTACTATTGGACCATTTACATTGCGCATGCAGGCATTTATTGTCAGTTTTATCAGTTCAATATTTATTCTTCCAATCAGCATTCTGTTAATTCAAATGTTTCGGCATATCGGCCAAAGACCTAAGTCATTAGAACAGCGGGAAAAAGAAGAACGTCTTGAGGAAATAGAAGCTGAGTCAGACGAATCTGAAATCGAGGAACTGGATTCACGAGGAGTTAGTCCGGCTGTTTCTACTCCAAAGCCATCTGGTAAAGAAACTTCCTTAGATGAAATAGATGAATTAATGGAAGACATGCTTGGCGCTGGATCAAAATCAAGAGAAAAACACATGAAGAACGTTATATATGAATTGGAAATGGAAATGCTAAGAAACAGAGGATTTATGCTACCGTATTGGTTTCTGTCTTTGGCATGGACTGCTGCATTTGCTGTTGCAATACTTGCAACGTTGTTCATTTTGTACTCTGCTGCTGCAATGGCTGCACCGGCTTCAGGAAGTGTTGCAGAGCGTAATGCTAAAATCTCCAAGTGGGTTTTCAGTATGATTGGGTCAATGATTTCTTCAATATTATTAGTACAGCCTTTTAAAATTTTAATACTCGTTGGATTTTTCTCAATTATATGTAGACCTAGACAATCAACCCTGGAAAAAGAAGAACGTGGCTCACATCATATTTTGGCTAAATTAGGATTTGTTGAACTGGAGGATGATGAAGAATACTTGCATTCCAGCAGTAATGAAATATCAGGCCATTCACCAAATTCACAGCTGTCTGGAACTGCGCGTCATTTACGACGATTGAAACAGGCTAGAGCTACGGAGCAGAAACTTTTGTACGTAATTGCAAATTTAACATTTTACCTTCTCTTTGTTTCATTCGTGTTTGCTGTTATTTACACGGAAAGAGATGATGAGTCAGCATTGTTCTTTAACCACATTGCTACTCTTTTTAATCCGCATTACACTCAAAATAATAGACAATTAAACGTTACAACTTTTGGTGATTTTTTCCATTACATGAAATATCAGTTTGTGCCGACTATATATGCCAGGCATTGGTATAATGGCGAAGAACCTATTGGTTTATATGGATATCTGAACGACCGAACCAATTTTCTTGTTGGATACTCTGTTATGAGACAACTGAGGGTGACGGGGAACCTATGTGCAGCTGTCGCGATTACTGGAGCTGATCACTGCCATACAGAGTTCAACGTACTTGACATGGAAACCGATGACTTTTGTGAAAATTGGACTAGAAGTGATCCCAGTAATCCATGCTTCATCTCAGAATTTACGCATACCTCGGCTTTGCAATTACGCGGCATCCCTGTTTATGGAGGTTTTCATTTATATCCAGGTAATGGATATGTTGTTCATTTTGATGGGCCTGAAAGTGAAACAATGCAAACTTTACATTTCTTGGAAAATTCCAAATGGCTGGATGTACTTACACGTGCTGTTTTTGTTGAATTTTCATTATACAATCCCAACTCAGACATTTTTGCAGTGTGCGTAATACTTTTTGAATTTCCTTTAGCTACTGGTATATATTCAACTTTTATGATGACCCCTATAAAGCTTACCATGTCTTCTGCAAGCAGTGTTTTTAACTTAGTAACACAAATAGGCGCTTTAATAATGTGCGCATTACTTGGACTTCAATGTGTATTTAAGCTTTATCGTGAGAGAACTGCATATTTCATGAATATTTGGAACGTAATTGATGCTTTAATAGTTGCTTGTGGTTTTGCAGCTGGTGCTGTTTTCATTGTAAGATGGATGGCGGCTGATCAAGCCATTGCCAGTGTTTCATCGTATGGAGGAAGACAATATATTAACATGCAATACTTAGTACTCATTACTGAAATTTACATTTATATGTTAGGATTGATATCTTTCGTGATGACCCTAAAATTTCTGTGGATGCTGAAGTTCAATAAGCGAGTTTCAGCCTTTATTGACACTCTTCATAATGCCTCTAAGGAACTTCGAGATTTCGCTTTGTGTTTTTTTGTGATTTTTTTCAGCTTTACAGGTATGGTATACATCAAGTTGAATACAAAACTTTTAAAATACAGTAATGTAAAGTTGACGATGCAATCATTGTTTTCGATACTTCTTGGAAAATTTGACTTCTATCAAATTTTTCAAGCTGACCCTGACTGGGGTCCTTATATATTTCTTGTATATTCTAACGTAATGGTGATTTTGATAATGAACATTTTCATGTGTATTTTGAATCTTTCCATTGAAGAGATCAAATCTCTGAACGAAAACCGTTCAAATGATTATGAAATTCTTGATTATGTTGCTAAAAAAATCAACCCATTAAGGCGTAGAAAGCAGAAGCAAAAACAGAAAAAGGTTCAAGAAGTTGAAAAAATTATTTTGCCTGAGTATACACCCGAAGAATTGCTTGAAAAATGGAATCTAATGAGAGAAAAGCTTAAATACCTTATTCTTGAAGATGTTAAAGAATATAAGTATAAAATTGACTTGCTTGAAGAAGAGGCAGATGAATTTTCATGCTTTTCAAGTGAACGTAGTGATGGTAATTTCTCTGTGAAAAACGGTGAAGCTGATGAAAATAATAAGGAAAACGCAGTGGAAGCGAATGAAATTGAAATAGAAGTACCAATAGCAGCAACAGAAAATTATTATCGCGCTAAAAAGTTGCGGGAGGAAGCAAATGCGATGATTGATGTTATTGAAGAACTTGAAACAAAGTCGAGTATTAAGAAGCCTTCTAATAAGCGAAGTCGACAAATATTTGATGAGTCGGATTTTGGGGCTTTGTGAAATGCTGTAACTGTGTAAATATGTGAATAGCAAGTTTGAAATTTACAATAAAAATGTTGGCTTGAATAAAAACAAAGTGCAGTAGTTTATAATATATTCATAAAGTTCTAAAAACTGCGTCATTTGTAACAACCTCTTTCATTCATTAAATTTCAAGCAATTATATTTTATATGAATTAAAATTTGTGCTGTGCGTCCCCATATACTTTAACCGGACCGGATAGCTTCTAAACTTAACCGGATTTTAACCGGTTTTAACCTGATCTTTAAAATTAGCATCATATTCAAATTAAAAAGAAAAAAAATATACTATTTCTATCTTTCAAAATGAAATGTGTTAATATAAAATTGATGTATATGTATGCATTTTGTTAAGCAATCTTCTTATCACTGTCATCACTAAAACTTGGTTTCGTCCTGATGACTCTTTGCCATGTCACTGATTACTCCATCTGACTATGCTAATGTCCGCGTTGATCACCCACCTGGTGGTGGTGGTGGCATTTTATGTCTCTTGAAATAATCATTGCTACACAAATCCTTCACTTGATTTGAAACTGTCCTAATTTCTTTTATTTGTATCCGTCTACTTAGTGTCTATCGTTCTCTT
>CABFPE010000045.1:680936-698871 GCA_900660155.1 Hofstenia miamia
CTAGATTGAATAAATAAAGCAACCAGGCGTTGACACTAGCTGCATTAATTTAATATCAAATCAGCCATTACCATAAAAAATATTGGCTTTACTAATTATTTAATATATTGCAGCTTCCTACACTTACATTTAATAACAATACATGTAAAGTCATTTATTTGGTCAATTATTGTCAAGTCTCCTACTTTTAGTAATATAGATATAATCTTAATTGTTGGCTATCCAGCCATTTCGTGAATCTGTTATAATGTACATGTAGTGATTGTTAATCAGACTAAGCAAGAATTGAAAAACTCCCTATCCGTAACTTAAGTGCAGTTTTATTACTGGCACAAGGACCCTTCAAATCACTCCCATGATGGAATCCAGCCACTACTTGATACAACTTGCTTAGCTGAACATTTTATTAACTATCAAACCAGATAAATGATGAGTAGAAATTAAAATAAACTCCAAAGAATTTATTGTTTATCAAATTCAATTTAAATTCTAGGCTATTTATTTAAAAAGTTCTAAGTACCTGCTGATTTCAAATTTTGAATTAATCTTCTGCCAATATGGCTGTTCTGACGTAAGCATAACTTTGCTTGTTACAATTTGTCTAATTTTCTTTAATCAGCTACACTGTATTTCTCATAATGTGCAATATTGTAACTTAGTTGCATAATACAAATGAATAATATTTAACTAAATTTTTACAATCACTTTTGATCATATTTAATCACTATTAATCTTTCAATGCTATTCCCTTTTAGTTCGCAGCTTATTCCTTTGGATGATGCTACACTTGCTTTAGTTGAAAGCTTTAAGAAATTTCAGTACTTTCTTCTTGGACAATCATATTTCACTGTCTGTACTGGTAATTACAGCCTCAGCTGGCTTAAAAAAATTTAAGGTGATCAATCAAACATAATAGCACATTGGATTGAATATTTAATAATTTTTAATTTCACAATAGTTCAATAAAAAGGTAAACAACATACTAATGCTGATTTAATGACAGCATTACCACATTACCATCATGATGATACTAAACAAATTTACAATAAAGTACCATATCCATTTATCTTGATGTCAGCATAGGACAACCTCCCAGTCCTCAGGCACTGATAGACTAGGACTCCTGATATTATCCCTTCAACTTAAAGAGGAAATATCTGAGGATGAGATAATTAAACATTAAAAAATGACATTCAATTAATAATAATCATAAACAAAATTAAACAACCCAGTTTACAGTTAAATAAAACAACATCCAAATACTTTAACTCTTATAATTGGGAACTAACAGCAAATTGTCTTCTCTTTGCTGCTGATAAAAATCAAAATTGTATAGCACTACCTGAATATTATAAAAGAGAAATAACACAAAAATTCAATGAACATTGACATTTTGGTATCATCCAAACTGAACACACATTAAATACACAATTCATTTGTCTCAGCCTTCACTCTATTGTTTAGAATGTCATCAATAAATGCAAAACATGTGTCATTAGTAATGCCACACACTTTCCATTGCAGCATACTGAACTTCAGAAAATTTCATATTTCTCACCAAATGAAATTGTCCACATTGACATTGAATAACTTTCAAATTATGCTGATTTCTACCAATTTGTCTTTGTCATTGTTGATAATTTCAATAATTATGCACAAATGATCCCTATTATTGATCAGGCAGTACAAACCATAGCATCAACAATTTTCCACACAACTGGATATTACATTTCGGTCTAATGTCCACCATAGTAACAGATTGCTGGACACAATTTGAAAGCTAATTAACACAAAAGCTATTAAACCAATTGGAAATTCTTCATGAGCACACTGCTCATATTACCAACAAAGTAAAAGTGCTGTAGACCAGCTAAACACTACTAAAACTGATTCACACTGTAACTGCACATTGGTGGACAAGACTGGAAATCTATATTGCCTTACATCAAGTACTTCTATAATACCTCAGTTCAGGCTACCAAAGGGATCACACCTTTTAAGGCAATTTGTGGCCATGGAGCTTCAACACCGCTAAGTATGCTATATAAAAAATACACAGCTACAAATAATTACTTAAAAAATCTACTAAAAGACCTACAGAATATGTATAAAACTATTTGCATGTTCAACAAAAAAGGTCAGTTCATCAAACACAAAACTACAATGAAAACCTCTATGGCCAGCCACCCAAAGTCAGCAACAAACTGTATTCTTTTACACCAACTCAAATATCTAACAAAAAGCAAACTTGCAAATTAGCTACACATTGGACTGGTCCTCATATGATTACTAAAGTACTAAAAATGTAATCATTATGTTCTAGACAATGGAAAAACACACAATTTCCAATCTTTAAAATGGACAATTAAAGATATCAAAAACACTACAATTGATAAACACAAAGAATTTAAAATCATTGCCAAAAACAATGACACATTCCTTGATATGTCTTAATTATACAGCATTCCCAGGTCACAATTTTATAGTTCTACAACATATCTTGAGGTTGTCTTAAAACCACTACATACTATGCCTCCCCATAGGGTGCACACTGTTAAGACAAACAGTTGTGAAAGTTGAAGCAAAGAATTGAATTATTTGTTCAGAGAATTTGAAAATGAAGAGAACAATCTATGCAACATCAGGCAGCAGTGATCAACTGTTGCAGACATAGAGTGTGGCAACCACACCATAATAGGAGTCTGCATTCATATTGTAAGATGGCATTTGCAATACAGTATCTAAAACAAATAAAAAGGATTAAGCAGAGTAAGGATTTAATCAATGCATTTGTGGTTAGTCAATATACATATGCTTGCATTCTTTTAAGCAATATTAAGATAGCTGAGCATGAGCATATAAATAGATTGTTTACTGGTCAATCTGTGTCATGTTTTCCATTAGTAACCATCAAGTTAGTAAAAAACTGCAAACATTATCATTGCATTGTCCATTTAGTATAACCAAGTACAATAGCTTCATACACATGAAAACAAGTAGTAGGATACTAACCAAGAAATATGTAAAATATAATCACCTTGCAAACATGTGCATAAACAATATACATCCAAGAAGCAAATACTGGGAAAATTCTTTTACAACCACATTTTGCAAACTGTGCAATGATTTACCTATCAGTTTAAGGAAAGCCAGCAATATAAATGAATTTAAAAAAGTGTTAAAACATAATTTACTAGCAGAACAAAATAATAACAGAATACTTAAAATGTTAAAACTGTAGCAAAACTTCTTATTTTTAATCCATTTTAACTGTAAATATCTGTGTGAATTTTAATTTAATTATTGTAGCTTAGTTTGTAGTATATGTATATCTAAGTTCTTAGTACATTTTTGTAAATATGTATATATCTTATTTGTACATATGCATGATGCAAATGAATAAAGCTATTGAAGATTTATATCTGGAGAACTATTTGGATACCTGTGGAAACTATAATCCTATCATGGGAGCAATGACACAATTGCAACCAATCAACTATCATGTTGAACTCCTTCTCCTCTCCCTGGCTCATTTTAAGATCATCTTTGGTATGACTCAGATAGCATAGTCATAGAGATAGAGAGGTCCAGTACAGACATTGTACATTCTACAAAACGACTTATCCTTTTAAAATACAAGAGGAATCAGTGCTACAACCACTTGTTCTACCACAATTGAAAAAATGTTGCTGCTCACATTCCCCCTTTCTTTCCAATTCCAGTCAATGCTCTAATTCAGAATCTAGAAAAAATTTACAAGAACATCATATAAGAGTATCTGTTATTGGAAACAAAACACATTCACCTGTATTTCATTACAGCTCAGAAGACATGCTATATTGTAGAATCTGTAATTTCTCCTGAATCAAAAACTGAAATAAATATTGTAAAGTCACTTGGGGCCTACTTTTTTTCAATCTTATTATTTTGGCACACTGAAGTAGCATTGCGTCTTTTTGATGTTTTGATTTCCTGATTCACTGCTATCTATTTGTGTCAATTTCTTTTAATCAATTATTCAAATTTTGAGTGTAGTTATTTGATAGTGTTAGTATTTGTCACCTTGATTTGAATTATATGTGATTGCTCATTTTAACTTTGCGAGGGAAATTGTGCTTTGAAACTGTAAACAATCCAGGTTAATAAGTTACAGATTTTTGTAATAAATATCTGAGTTACTGTAGTGAAGTGCACAATAAATTTGGCTTCCTTCTACTGTGTTTGATCTTTTCAATTAATTATCTATTAACCCCCTTTAGAATCATCATTAAAGATTTGGTAATGATAACTATTGCTTAAGATCTAGTGACAATTCAGGAGAAAACTGCACCAGGTCTGGGGTGACAAATAGCTCTTTAATGGTGACAGCCTGAATTGTGGCTGCTATAGGTTACAATTATGTGTAGGGAATAACATCTTTTATTTGATCTGTTCATACATGCACATAATAATTTTCACTTTGCAGATATACTATGTTGTTGGCAAATGTAAATGCACAGCAATTATGTGCCTTTTACTTGTTATTTATTTACATGAGCTGAGATAAGAGAACTCTGAGATAAATTGTTGAGCTAGGAATTAATACTTGAGACACACAGTCAGCACCTTGGCAAGTAGGGATGGCTTCAAAGATATGGCTTCAGTGTGATGCTGTGTGAATTGGTCACTGCTCAAGTTCTTTTTGGAATGGAATTTCTCTATTTGTTAGGCAAAAATCAGTAAACCACCAATGTATGTTCTCTGTTAGAATGTGGGTCACTCTCTGCTATGGTAGACTTTGCAACCTTCAATCTAAACTCTTCAGTTACCCAGTACTGCAAGAGTAGCCAGAGTGCCCCCACAATTCTAAATGGTGACCCTGACGTGATTCTGGACAAATTAGGGTGTCAGTTAAACTTTCTACTATATTCTTTTGAAGTGTGCAGGCAAATCAATGCCCGGAGATGAACTCTGATCACAAAGCTTACATACATACCAAAGTGGTCATCTGATTTTTGCCTGGTGATTGCAACATAGTGCTGAGCTGTACTGTTTCTATATTGTACTTGGTTTTGTTCTTTCTCTTTGGTGTGAGCAAGCAGGGATAGTTGTTTCCCCTGGCCATGAATCAACTTCACTACCAATTGATGCATAACTTTGCTTCTTATGTTATTTTTACTGCAGTTCTGTGCTTTTGAACTGTCACCAAGCTTTGACATTATTCTTACTTGGTTTGGTTGTTACCTTGTTGTAGTCTCATCCTCCTAGAATATAGATTTAATACCATACCTTACACCATGCTGTTACTGTTATTAGTTTTGTTTCTCTGAACCTTGATGGAATCCCTCTTGATTTTTTGGAATTGTTTTCTGAATTTTTCTTACTGTTTTTCTTGCTGTGTATTTTTTGCTGAATGGAATTTAGTGGTTTATCTTGTAATGAAACTCCCACTCAGTGTCTCCCCAGTGTGAGCATTAGCAGCCTAAATGTTGCTCCTCACACTTTTGGAATTAGTTCTATTGCTTCTCTCTTGTCGTTAGATCCTTACTTCATTCTCCCATGGACACCACCATCTCCAAAATCTCATAATGCTGAAATTGATCAACTTCACACTGCCTTGGCCAAAGAAACTAGCTGATGCCTTGCTTGTGAGCAACACCTGGATTCACTTCAAGCTGAAATGCAGGAATGCACACAAGATACCCATTTCATTGACTCAATTGATACTCTTGAGATCCAACTCCAGACCTTGGCAATGCCTCAGGCTACTTTTCCTGCTGTGGCAGAGCAGCCCACCTCATTCATCACCTCCCCAGTTTAGCCCTTTTGAGTACATCACTAACAGTTTTCTACAAGATGTGTTGGACAATTTCTCTGAAAGTCTTTCAGAGCAAATCTCTGAAATGATTTCTGCTTGCCTTCTGAGCAGCCAAATCATCTCCACTTCTACACCATTTACACTGCAATTCATTACCCCTGCTACCTCTTTCACAGCTGGAGAGCCCACCTTCACACAGTCAGTTTTGACTCAGGTTCCCACACTAACCACAATTGCCACTCCAATTTCATTGGTGCTGAGTGTGATAAGTTTCACCTCCTGCACCCCTACTAGTGTGACTCCAACTACAGCACCACCACCAAGGTTATTGGAGAGAAATTGGTCAAGGAAAGGATTCTTAAGTTTGGGCCCATGGAGTGCTTAATTTAAAATCATGGTCCTCAATTCAAAAACCACCTTATGAAGACCTTGATGAAGCAGCTCAAGATACTCCATGAGTTCACCACTGCATATCACCCTCAGTCCAATGGAGTTGTCAAAAGACTTAAACACACTGTTATCAAACTAATCTGAGTTGCCCTTGAACAAACAGCAGGCAGAAATTGAAAGTGTGTCATTGATGCAGTAGAGTATTTTTATAACACTGCTGTGCATACCACTCCTAAGGTCAGCCTCTTTAAGGCCATGTTTGGCCAAGAGGTGAGTACCGCCCCTTTCCATTATGTTCCCAGATTATAACAAACCCACATTGGAGAATTTTGTGAATCATATGCTACATGAATTTCAAGAAGTACACTTAACTATCTGTCAGAACACTAATCAATCTGTTATCTGTCAACAGTGAAATTTCAATCACAAACTGTATGGTGAGCCTCACAAGGTTGGTGACAAAGTTTTTGCAAACATTCCTTGTCAGATCACTGATGCAAATCAAGTGTGGAAACTTGCTACAAACTGGCAGGGTCTGTTTACTATTACAAAGGTGTTAGACCACCATAAATATTTATTGAATAATGGGAAAGTTGCCCATTTCCAATGACTCAAATGAACTGTTAAGGATATTAGCAATGTCATCATCAACCTTAATAGTGAATTCTCACTTGCCAATGACAGAGTCAATGAACTTGAGAGTTATACTAACCTCACTGAGTGTGAGGAAGACGACCTCTCTGAGGTTGATCATAGCAACATTACTGCTACTCATATTTTTCCTAGATATAGAGTTAGAGACCAAGAGAATTTAGACCACTTAAATACCCAAGATTGGGAACTTAATTAATCTTTGTGTTTAGTAACCAAGCCACATTAGATGAAATAAACTGAGAACCAGCTGCCTATGAGAAGACAAGTGAGGTGAAGACATAACCCCTGTGATGAATGGAGCCAAGATGACACCCCTCACTGAGACAAGGAGAGCATATCCCACAAGAGAGGAAGGACGCAGGAGGACTCAGGTAGCAGACTGTTCAACTACTTGGGGCACCAAATAGCCCTTCAGGAGTGCAATTCCCACAACTACTTGGGGCGCCATATAGCCCCTTAGGAATCTGAGGTGTCTAGTAAGTACAGAGTGCCTTTTGCTAACTTAAGTGCTAAAATGTCCCATAGTGACTCAATAACCCCCTCTACTCCTGTCCCTTTGTCACATGCCTCTACTAGTGTTAGGTCCCAGAGAAATGAAGAGCAGCAACAAAAGATCTTAAGGTAGGAGATGAAACTTTACATTCATATTTAATCTCAACCCCCAAGGCAGTTGGTTTCATACAAGACAACTTATCAGAGGAAATGAAAAACAAATTACACTGGATGTACAACACCAAGAACCTCACATATGCAGTGGACGTCATTCCCTTTGTCATTAATGTGGAGTATAGACCCAAAATTAACACCATCATATGCTATGACTCCATATGGCAAAGTATGGTCCACACCATGTTTAATGGGGATTTTAATTTAATGCACCTGTGCCAGCTGCTGAACAACTTGAAATCAAATGAGAGGTTTATTATTTATATATGTAGCCACACACATAACCTAATGCAGTCCACAATTTGGGCTTGCTTACTGTCTGAATCACAATGAGTTGCATCAGTACTTGAAGAAAGTACTTCCAAATTGTTGCCACAACTAACACAATCATTATTATATCAAAAAAGAATTTTGTAAATGAAAAGAATAGACTGAAGTTGAAGCTAGATAAAATCTATTGACCATTTTCTACATTGTTTCTCATTATATATATTGTAAATTATTACCTGCCTTTGTTTACAATGTAATATCACATGATGATCATGTTGAGCAACAATACTACATAGCACTAAATAAAGGGGACATTAAACTGTTATCACAAACTAAAATCAAAATAAAGGTTTTCATTATATTGATGCCATTACAAGTAGCAAAATCAAATAAAACAATTGCATGAAATCCCTGAGTGACTCTACACACCCCCCTTTCTCAAATTAATTTTGTGGCAATAACTGAAGAGCAGGCCCAGAGAATATCTTTTGAGTGACAATAATCATTTCTATTGCAAGAGCCCCTTCCCAGGTTTGCACTTCTGCATAGGGAGGTTTTCTCATGACTTGCATCAGAACTTCCCTCTGGGTTACAACTTCACCTTTTAACCTGAAAAACTGTATAGTAGGCATCTGTGACCTAATGGGGCAGTTGCACCTTAAATTATTTAACCTCCTAGTAAAGGTGTCATAAAATATTTCATACAGGCTGAATCATTTGAGAGCTATCATTAATATCATTAATGCATCAGTATCAGAGGTATGCACGTCCTTGGGCCTGATTGTGGTGTTATAGATAAAAATGAATAAACACATCTCTTAAAGACCCAATTCTTGTAGCATGATCAATGAATAGGGAGCAAAACTCTTGCACCTGTTGCAATGTCATTTGGTTCAGATTGGAGATGTCAGCTCTCAGGATGTGATAATCTCTATTTGTTTTATGACATTGTAATAGTGGGTGATGGTTTGAATGTTATTACCACACATCAAATCTCCTGTGGCTTGAAATAGTATGAGCACTCTGGGGTTCATTTGTAACAACTTTTCATGGGTTTTCTTTAGTTGTTCATGTAGCAGCAATCCTAAAGATATCATGGATAGTGTAGCATAATCCAAAGAATAATGCTGCTAAAGAAGAGAATATCAAAGGATTAGTCAGTATTAAGATTGAATTATGATTTATTGATTAGAAACCATTTAAGTTTATTTATCATCATTATTTTTGTAAATGCAACTAAGAAGTAAAATAGCAAATTAGTACTTGTTGTCAAATAACTTGACTAAACAAAGGGGGCAAAATCACTTCCATTATTTTTAGTCATTTTGGCAGACAAATTAAATTCAAATTTTGATCAACAGGTACTTTTTGAATTACAGTATAAATAGAGTTGAAATCAATTTGGAAATTGTTGAAGTAAATTCTTTGAAAATCTTATCTTTAGATTTCATTTGGTTTGCTTATCTATAAATCATGTCAAGCTAAATGGTAAATGCAGTAGTAGTGGCTTGGGCACACATAGGGAGTCATTTGAGGGTCCTTGATCCAAGCCATGAACCTGCATTTAGGTTAGGTCTATGAATAGGAGTTTTTCTCCATTTAGCTGAATATCAATTCATTTGTTTGCATGTTTTAAATAATTGATATCAGAGATAAGGCTGGATAGCCTATTGTAGGTTATATCTATATTATATTGTCAAATTAGGTGACCTATAAATAGACTGATAAATAGACCAAGCATGTACTGTTATTTAAATGTAAGGTAGGAAGCTGCAAGTAATTATTTACTTTATCTAACTATATTAATTAAAGCCAATAGCTTTTGGTAATGGCAGAAGTAATATTTATTAAGCAGCTAGTGATATTTTCAGGTTGCAAAGAACCATAATTACAAACTAAAAATTGAGTTTAAGTCAGTTACAAACAGCATTGAGGGCTGCACTGAGTTAGGATAGGGAAAACATAAGTACTTTGATGAGCTGAGACTTGGAACTACTCAATCAATTATGGAGGCACATGAGGCTTGATTCAGAGATCAGAGTCAGCCAGAGGCCATAGCCAAATCACAGAGAAGAACTGCAGCAGTGGTATACCTAAACAGTATCAAGTTACTTTAAGTTAAGCAAAGGTTAATGATAGTGCATCTCATGTCAGAGTAAAACAAAGTTAACATAAAAGAATAATTTGCTCTCTGTTTAAGCTTGGTAGCAGATGCTTCAATAGTCAACTTCTTGTTGATAAATATCCTCTCTTTGTTGTCTCCTTCTATGAGTCTTTCTCACACATCTTTGTATTCAGCTGTTTGACTAAGTCTTTTTGCCTCATCTCCATTGCTGACAAAGTTCAATTTATCTGGTAAATGGGCTGCTATCTTTTGTTTTCATTTCTTTACCTTCCACTTTGGTTGCACTAACAGAGTTTATATCCAGGGCAGGGGTATACATAACATTTTCTTTCTGAATATGCTCTTCTAATTCTGTGAAACTAGCTTTTTCTCTTAAACTTGCAGTTCTGATCCTGACTAGATAGTTAATTCTTGCCTTTTTCAATGTGTCCCAAAATCTGCTTCATAGCCTATTCTGTTGTAATTTGTTGATTTGGCTGGAGGATATTTTGACATGAGCTGTGGTGCATTCTACATCCCAGGCTACTTGTTGCCCAGGAGACAATAGAATTGTAGAATTGCAGGGGAGCTCTGGCTACTCAAGCAGCACTGGGAAACTCAAGAGTTAATATCAAAAGGTTGCAAAGGCTACCATTGTAGAGAGCAACCCACATTCCAGCAAAAGAAAGAGCATTAGTGGTTCACTGATTCACTTATGAAAAACAGAAATTCCATAGACAACAGACTTCCAGCAGTGACCAATTCACATGGCATCATGCTGAAGCCATGTCCATGAAGCCATTCTTATTTGCCAATGTGTCTCAAGTATTAAGTTCTAGCTCAAATAAACAATTTATCTCAGAGTTCTATTATCTCAGCTCATGTAAATAAATAATAAAACAAAAGGCACATAGTTGCTGTGCATTCATATTCACTAATGGCATAGAATATTTGCAGTGTGTTATTATTATGTGCATGTACAAAATGAAACAATCACATTAAAAGCTCTTATTCCCTACACATAATCACCACCATAACCTAAAGCAACCATGATTTGGGCTGTCACTGTTAAGGAGCTATTTGTTGCCCCAGACCCAGTGCAGTTTCCTCCCAAATTGTTGCTGGATCTTAAGCAGAAATTATCAATCTAAAATCCATGGCAAAATCTAAAAGGGGTTACCATATAAATAAATTAGAGAAGATCAAACATGATTGGAGTAAGACAAATTACATTGTGCATTTGCTACAAGTCTCTCAAGTATTTACTACAGTTTCATAAATTATTACCTGCTTAATGTTTACAACTTGCACATGAGATCTCTCACAAAATTGGAAACAAGCAATTACATGAAGGTTTAGTTTGAGGGGACAAATAATAAATTGATCAAAATAACTACAATTAAAAATATACAAATTGATTTTAAAAAAATTGATATAAATTGATAGCATCAAATCACAAATCATTATGTTACTGTGATATAACATTAATTTTCTGAGTGCCAAAATAATCAAAAGAATAAAATCAAAACAGAGGCCCTGAGTGACTCTACATGCCTCTCCATTGCATGGTTAAGTTTGTGGTAAGAGTTGGACCATAGGACCTGACAGGAGTTTCTGCATTTCCTCCACAATTTTGACAGCTAAAATATTATCCCAGGATGAAACTTCACATATCTAGGTTGCTGGGTAATCTGCATCAGTGTCTCTCTCTGAGTATCTGCTTTGTTTCATAAGTAGAAAAACTCAATCTCTGGTAGTCAGCAGCTAATCAAGGAGTTTCATTGTAAGTTATTCAATCTCTGTGTAAAAGTATCATAGAAGCATTCATAAAGTTGAAGTCCCTTCAGCATGATCATGAGTGTCATGAGTGCATCAGTGTCAGATATATGGGCATCTTCAGCACTGATCCACATGTTTGGATAGAAATGGGTAAATACTTCTCTTAATGACCCCATGTGAGTAGCATGATCCATGAATAAAGAGCAATACTCATTCACTTATTGAAGTGTCATCTTGTCTGGGTCAGTGACTTTTACTCACAACATAGTGATGATTTCAATCCACTTGGTAACATTGTGTAATGTGTTAGAGTCTCAACATTGTTTGTCCACATGAGGTCACCTGATTCTTGAAATAAAATGAAGACTTGTGGATCTAAAGTTGCAATCTTGCTATGAATTTTTTTGTAGTTAGGTGGATATTGGTTGCTCTTTCTGAAAAATATCCTTAATAGTTAATTTCCCATTGATAAAGACATGCTTGGGGTTACTGCCTTTGATAAAAGTGTCCCTTGTTTCCTTGTATTCTGGTGTCTGCATGCCTTTGATAAAAGTGTCCCTTGTTTCCTTGTATTCTGGTGTCTGCATGGATTGGAGATCTCAGCAACAGTGGACACATAGTTAATCTTATCAGAGAGATGGGCTAACACCTTTTTACACCCTTTCTTGATTTGCCAGGATGGTAGGATTAATGGAGTCATTATGCAGGGTGGAGGTATGCAAAGCAGATTGTTCTTTTCAGTGTTGGTCTTGACTTGGTCAAACTCAACCTTCTTCTTCAGTGTAGCAGTTCCAATTGTGATTGGATAGTTGATCTTAGCTTCTTTGATGGTATCCCAAAATGTACTACAGAGTCCATGTTCACAGAGCTTGTCAATTTGGGCATTGGAGATTCTAAGTTAAGATGTGGTGCATTCTACATCCAAGGCTATTTGTTGCCCAGGTGATTGTAGAAGCACCAGTTCCTCTTTCATGAACATTTCTGTTAGGCACCACTTCATGAGACCTAAGATATAATTGTCTCTATTACTCTCAAAACTTCATGAGACCTAAGATATCATTGTCTCTGTTACTCTCAATAATATGGTTGACTATCTAGAGTTTCTCAGCAAACTCATCAGGGTGGTACTCAATTGTTAGGATGCACTCATCTTCAGTAATGGACCAGGCAGGCATAGGCATGGGTGAGCTGACAATGCCAGAAAACTTTTGGAGATTAACTGTCTCAATGAGGGCTTTAGTGCCAGGAGACACTTTGATTGTGGAAGAAGAAAATAGCTCTTCTTCTCTGTAAAACTGTTCAGACAAGTGCATTGTTTGTTCAATTACTGTGATAGAAAAGATTTTGCCATCCTTTGCAGCTTGCTTCTGGGCCTCAGCAACTTTGTTGTAGCCACATTTAGGGTAGTTCATTTTTTCCAAGGTAAACAAGATCTCAGTCTTTGTGTGAATATTGTAATGGTTTACCAGTTCCAAAAACTGTTGTGTTGATCCAGGCTCCTGATGGATCAGGCAGCTAGTACACAGTGGTGCATACTCAGACAATAGCAATGGAAATTTGGTCTTGGCTGTGGCTCCCCAGACATATTTCTTTAGCATGTCTGAGAAAATGTTGAGGTCAGCAAAACCAATGCCAAGATGATTGACAATCATTTGGGGTGGAAGGCGCCCTAGCAGACTACTCACACCAATGAGTCTGGCATAAAATTTCTTGAAAAGCTCCATAGCTTTCTTAGTCTTCCCAGGGGATGATGGTAAGGAGCATGCATGTAGGAGCCAATTCTTTATTTTCCATGAGACTGGGCAGATAGCTAGTTCATGTGTGCATCTTCTGGCTAAGTGCTCTCTGGTGTTCCAGTCAACAGACAATTGGAGTTGGGGATCACACATTAGGAAAATTGCCAGAATCCGAACAGCTCTATGTGACTGAACTGGCAGCAGGAATTTCTCAGCTCATAATCTCTCAGCATAGTTCTGCCAGTCTTGGGAGGTATATGAAATGTGCAACTCCATGAGTAGTCTCTCAACTGATCAAGTGTACTGTGAGGTTGGGTTACAAATGTTGATGGTGGGCCAAATGGACATTTGGTTTTTATCAGCTTTGAGGTTTGTCCAGATCTTGTTGATCTCAGTGAGGGTGGCAGTGCATCTTGAAAAGGCAAAGCTAATTTGGAGATCAGTGACTAGTTCAAGGTTGGGCCAGTTAACATTTATTGACTCAAGGGTCTGAGAGTGTACTGCTGCATCAATAATAAGTCTTGTATCAACTGCCAGGAAATGAGTTGGGATCTTCTTACAGAGTATGAGATCTGTGTAGATCAATTTCATGATTGAAAAGATATTTGACTGATACATACTGGTAGGGTAATAGTAGTTGGTATACAAGATGGTAAAATTCTCCATCCTAAAGTAGGGGTTCTCAACTTGCTTGGGTATGTTGTCCTGGTACTCTTCTTTTAAGAACATTTTGAGGCAGATACACTTGACCTTAGCAAGCTGGTACATGATTTCAATTTTCCCCATGATTTTTGGCTGTTCAACTTCACTGACAAGAAAAAGTAAGTAATGAGCAGGTTCTCAAAGTTGATGTTTATGCATTTGAATTTCTGAATTTCTTTCTTGTTGTTCAGGAGCTGGCACAGATGTGTGAGGTTGAAGTCCTCATCAAACACAGTGTGAACAGTGCTCTGCCAATAGGGCCTCTTAAGCCTGCCATGCATCTTCAAGTCATAGCATATTATTGTGTTAACTTTGGGTCTACACTCAGCATTGATAATAAACAGGATAATGTTCATTGAACAGGTTAAAGACTTAGTTTTGAAGGTCCATTGCAATTTGTTCTTCATCTCTTCAGACATTTTATCATGAACAAAACTAACACCTTAGGGGTGGCTATAAAGTATGATTGTAAAATCTCATCTCCCACCTTAGAAGTCTTTCATTGTCACTCTTCTGTATTCTATGATCTAATGCTAGTGGATGCATGTGATGAAGGACTGGGATTAGAGGGGGTTTCCAAGTCACTTCAGGACAGTTGGGTATTAGCACTAATGTTTGCAAAAGGAACTCTTAACTTACATGGCTCCTCAGATTCCCAAGGGGATATTTGTCTCCCCAAGTAGTGGCAATGTCTGCTTCCAGAGTCCTCTGCATGCATCCTCCCTCACTTCCAGAATGTGCTCTCATCTACTCAGTGCAGGTATCATCTCACCTCCTCTCTTCATCACGTGTGTTGGGTCTTCACTGCACTTGTTTTCTCAAGGAGTTGGTTTTCCATTCTTTTAATCTATTTGACTTTGTTACTAAACATAGAGATTAAATTAAGTTTCCAATATTGGGTATTTAAATGATCTAAATACTCTTGGTCTCTAACTCTATGTCTGGGCAAAATACAAATAGCAGTAATCTTGCTACTATTACCAAGGTTACTATCATATTTGACCTCAGTGAGGTCGTCTTCCTCACATTCTGTGAGGTTATCATAAGTCTCAAATTCATTTACTTTGTTGTTGACAAGTGAAAATTCACTATTAGGGTCAATGATGACATTATCAATTGATCAGGAATTCAATACCATTAATAACTTGGCTGAGGACTCTGCTAATTGCAACTGAGCTGGAATCACAGTTGACAATGAATTCTTTTGAATAGTCTGGTATATTTAGACTGGGAATTTTCCTTAGTTCTAACTTGAGAGCATCAAGCTCCTCTTTCTCTGCTCATGTCCACTTAAACTCCATGCTTCGCCATAGTATATTCAAAATATGTTTGGTTTTATTTGCCAGCTCTGATATAAAGGCACCATAGTAATTCAAGAACCCCATAAGGCATTGAACATCCTTACAAGATGCTGATGGCATATTATTTCTTGCTCTGATATTTCTTTGCATACAATTATAGGCAAAATGGCTTTTCCATTTCTATTGGCATTGATTTCAGGAAGTAACTCATACTCAGTTTGAGGAATGGAACCAAATTGGATCCTTCCTCCTGCTGGTTTTTTGAGGTCTTGCTTATAGCTAGGTAGTGCTGTCCAATAATCAGCATTGAGGTGCAATCTTCCAGTTTAATGCTGAATGGAAAATGAAAAATCATTTAGATATTTGATCCATCTTGCTACAATATTTGATTTGTCTGCTGAGAATGTTTTAAGCTAAGCAATTGCACTATTATCAGTACATACTATAAATTTATGTCCAAGAATAAAGTAGCAAAATTTTCTTAACAATTCAACTAATGCCAGCATTTCACATTTGGTGGCACCATAATTTTTTCAGCTGCTCCAAGTTTTCAGCTAAAATATTGAACAAGACTCTCAATTCCATCAATAACTTGGCTTAATACAATACTAATGGTCACCACACTAGCATCACAGTCAACTATAAAGCCTATGCCATAGTCTGGGGTGTTTAGAGACTGGATCTTTTTGAACTTGCATTTTATCTGCACTAGGTTATCCTGTTCATTCCATGTCCATTTAAATTCAGCTGATTTCTTTAACAAATGTGATATATTCTTGGTTTTCAAAGCCAGGTCAGGGATAAACATCCTATAGTAATTAAGAAAACCCATCAGTCATTGTATGTCTTTCCTACTCTTAGTTGTTTTGATATTGTTGAGGAAATCCTTGGCATTCATTTTTATCAATATTTTCTCATGCTCTTTTACCCTTCCAAGGAAAGTTACTTTAGTTTGCCCTAAGGCAAAGTTATTTCCATTTACCTTAAGACCAGCTTTCTTCAACAGTTCCAAGGTATGTGTTAATTTGTCCAGGTGTTCTATAAAGTTATCACTAGAAAACCAAAATGTCATCAATGTATGCTGAAATTCCTGGTTCAATCATGTTTGCATTATCTTGGAGAACTTTCATCATATAGCACTGAAAGGTGGCTGGAGCATTACATAGGCCAAAGGCCATGTATTTCCATTCATACAGGCTGTATGGTGTAATAAAGGCAGTTTTTGTATATCAGAGGGTCTCATGGGTACCTGCCATTATGCTTTGCATAGGTCTAAGCATGAGAAGAACTTATACTTGCTGGTGTTGTATAATAAGTCCTTTATCCTCAGATGAGGGTAAGCATCTTTTATAGTCACATCATTTAATTTCTGAAAATCAATACATAAATGATATTTTTCTCCTTGTCTAATGAAAACAGTTGGAGCAGCATAGGGACTATTGCTTCCTTGTATAATGCCACTTTCAATTAAATGACTTAATATCTTTTCATACTCTGTTTTTAAGTTTAGTTTTTCCCACCAATCTCATCTGTAGGCAAGTGGGTTTATCATGCTTGGTCTCTATAGCATGTTCTTCCCCTATTGTAGAGTCACTTAGGGCCTTATTTTTGATTATTTTTAGCACTCTGGAATAGTGTTATGTCTTTTTGACATTTTGATTCTTTGATTTGCTGCTACCTTATTTGTATCAATTTCACTTAATTATTGGAATTTCAAGTGTAGTTAATTTGATAGTGTTAGTTTTCCTCCCCTTGATTTAAATTATATGTGATTGCTTGTTTAACTTTGCAAGGGAAACTGTGCTTTGAAATTGGTGCCCAAGGCGTCAAATTGTAACCAAGTCAGGTAATAAGTTACAAATTTTTGTAATAAATGTCTGAGTCAATGTAGCAAAGCACACAATAAATTCAGCTTCCTTCTACTGTGTTTGATCTGTTACAATTATTTATCTACTAACCTCCTTTAGATTTTGTTGATCAAAGATTTTGTTAATGATAACTGTTGATTAAGATCTGGTGACAATTTGGGAGGAAACTGCACTGGGTATAGGGCAACAAATAGCTCTTCAATAGTGACAGCTGCTTTAGGTTATGGTTATGTGTAGGGGATAACATCTTTTATTCAATCTGTTCATATATGCACTTAAATTAACACCTTGCAAATATACTATGCCATTTGTGAACATGATTGCACAGCAATTATGTGCCTGTTATTTATTATTTATCTACATGAGCTGAGATAAGAGAACTCTAAGATAAATTGTTTATTGAGCTAGAAATTAACACTTGAGACACACAATTAGCACCTTGGCAAGTAAGGATGGCTTCAAAGATTTGGCTTCAGTGAGATGCCATGTGAGTTGGTCACTGCTGGAGTTCTTTTTGGAATGGAATTTCTTTATTTGTTAGGAAAAATCAGTGAACCACCAATGTAACTGTTCTGTTGGAATGTGGGTTCCTCTCTGCTATGGTAGACTTTGCAACCTTTGATCTAAACTCTTGAGTTACCCAGTACCACTAGAGTAGCCAGAGCTCC
>CABFPE010000045.1:708329-733448 GCA_900660155.1 Hofstenia miamia
CGTCTTTGAAATTTTGTACTGTTAATTTTGCGTGTGAAGTAAAATTTTTGCATTTTTTGCATTTTCGCGCAATTTTCTAGAATTGTATTGAATATTTCTGCATGAAATTATGTATGATTGTAGATATGGTAAATCTTCACATATTCAAGAAATCAGAAATCAACTACTTTTCAAAATGCGTGTTTAAAGGTCTAAAATGTACAAAGCCTAATGTTTTGAGCCTGAAGCCTTCAATAATTGGAATTTCTTCAATTTTGTTTTTTAGATACCTAGAATGGAGTACTCTGAGCATATATGCTTTGGTTTCGCATCTCTATCTTCAAAATTGAATTAATATAAATTAAAACGCAAATGGAATCGATTAATTCAACATATTTAGAAGTGAGGAACAAATGCCCCCATAACTTTGGTTCTACTAATGCGATTTTTTAAATTTAAAATTTGGCAGATAGAACAGTTTAATAGGGATATGATGCAAAAGAAATTTTTTGGATAGGACCAGTACTAAAAGAGAAATTCTAGATTCAATTTCCACGCTTAGTCTAATTTGACGTCACACGCTTAGAAAAATGGAATCAATTAAAACAGAGGTTCGAAAAACCCGTTTTTTGGCCCTAGCGCCGGCCCTATGCGTCCGATCGCCACCAAACTTCTTTCTGCACTGGGAATTCATAGCGCGCATCGGCCTGCCAAATTTCAGCCAAATCCGCCTGGTAGTTTTTCCTGAAACGCGTGCAGATTACAAACAAACTGAGACCGCACTTTAATTTTTATAGAGCCATACCTTCGGTATAGCAATTAACTATAAACAGATGAAAAAACAACTTCAACAATACTTGACCAAAATAAGCCTAGTTAAGCATTCTGTATTTGTTTTGTGCAATGAGTTCATGTTGTCAAATGAAGTTACTTTAATTAAGCTTTATCAAATAGTGAGAGAACTTAAAACAGTTTTGGGTTTAGTTTTTCCTATTTAATGCGATTGTGTATGCTAATTTTAGCGAGGGTCCTGGATAGTGTCTAAAATACTTAAAAGCTTAAAAATAGCTTAACATAATTATCAAAATTCGTAGCACACGGTCGATATCTAAGAAAAATAACGTATTAAATATGAGTTGATAAAAATAGATATTTGACTTCAAAATTTCTAATTATACAAGTAATTTAGGGAAATCCACAAATTTTAACTCAAAACCAGTAAAATTTGTTTTCTGTAAACACATTTTTGAAGCAGAATAAACTGATTTTAGTCTCAACAAATATCTTACAAACAGTAATTATTAATATAAATTAAGTAAAAATAAAAAATTTTTTGGGTTCTTAATATATGGTTTGACATACAATACATTGCACTGCCAGCGATTAATAAGTTGCAAAGTGATAATTCGGTTAATAAATTTAAAGAAACCTATATACAATTCTATACAATCATTTTTAGGAATAATTTACTAAGAATTTTTAGTATTAATTTTAAGGCAGGCAAAGCCATAAACAAATATCTCATCTTTTTAAAGTGTTTCAAAGAAATAAATTATCATTACACTAGTACTAGATCCAAAAAATTACTCTAGCAATGCAGCATAACAAATCTCCAAACTGACTATTCAGATAAGAGGTACTAAGCTAATTAAATAAAAATAAAAATCACTGTCGTAATAAAAATGAAAGTTCTTGATCGATAGCTAGCTATTAGAATAACATCAAACGAGTAATTATTAATATAAATTCTAAATGATTTTTCAAATTTTAATAACATTTTATTGTTTGTAAAATGTGACATACTTAATGCTAAAAAACAGTTTATTCAGCTTTAAATTATTACCGATTTCCGTTAATATACTTTTATAATTACATATTTTCCAGCGAAATATCTTTATTTCTTTAACAACTTTTATACGTTATTTTTCTTAGATATCCACAGCGTGCTGCGAATTTTGTAATTCTATGCTATTGGTTTATACCGACATTTTTTTTAAATGTTATGTATTTTATTGGATTTCTCATCGTTTTTAACGCTCTAGTAGTGTTTATTTCTTACGCGTTCTTCCGGGTAAAACTATTCTGCACCTTCGCCGCTAATTTTATAGCCTTATCTTTAAAAAATATTGGGATAACCCAAAATCGGTTCCCGATTTTTCGGGACTATTTTCAAGTAAATTGCCGATTTCTTCTTGAAGTGTTTATCGATATTTTTCTCTTACTTCCTTCGTCGAACATTGTAACCAAGTTGTTTGAATCGACGCATCACTCTTCATACGATCATTTTAAAAACATTAAACAAATTTACAATTTTTTTTTAGTTTTAGCATGCTACCCAAATTACAATAATAAAGCAATATCACACCCGGCTTTCTGTAAATATCAATATCTTATTATTTCTAACATTGGATCCGAAAAAGTTGATCTTTTTTAGTTTTGAGACAGTTCTGAACATTTCTTCTTAGTAATGCAAACTCTTCAACTGATGGCAATTTATTAAATATTCTTCCTTTTCTTCATTTGATTCTCGACCTGCGGATTTCTATATGGACCTTTTGTTTCCTCTATAATGTTTTCTCAAGAATTAATGTTGAATCTTAAGTTTTAATAAAGGCGGACTTATTTTAAAAGCTTTTTAATACTCTCTATGTAATTTCATAAGGTGACAGATTTCAAAATGTACTTAGATTTTAGGTTCTTTACAAACTTTGGAAATATTTTTCCATTCTTTAATTTGTCAGAATCAGTCAGTAAATCGGCAAAATGACACGAAATGTTTCATTAAGACGAGCCTCTATTTCAGATTAAACTAATCGAGATTTTAAATATTTGAAACAATTTTTTGAATAATTATATCACATGCTATATTAGTTGAAATTATAGAATAATTGCTATATGAGCATTTATTATTGCATTCACTTGAAATGTTTGCAAATCGCCTAAAGCAAGAGTTACATTGGTAAACTATTTTAGCATTTCGAGTACGATAGAAATCCTGAATGAATAATCATATTAGAATGGCAATTTTTGAAATGATCCCAGAGTTGTTTGCAGGCTTTCTGCATATAATGCATTCTTGAGCAGAATTACACTGATTTACTCTACTAGACTTTCTCTACTTTTTCATCTCTTTCCATTGCTCTCAACATTTTGATTATAGTAACGTTCATCATTAATTCTTTCAATGATTCAACTGAATCAATCATGACTATATAACTAAATCATGTATTAATTGCAAAAATCTGAATTGAACCTAAACTAACTATTAACTATCATAATTTTTCTGTATAAATATACACATTAACATTTATATAGAATTGTATTTGAATAAGAAAGAATTAATGCAAGCCATAGCTAGTTATAAGTACAGTGGTATATTATGCATGTTTACGTTGCATTGCAGGTTTAAGTTAAGCCAATATCTAATTTATAAACGTATTAATTATTCAGGTGCTACAATGGTCCATATATGTAGAATGTTACAACTGACCATTATCTGTGAAAATGACAAACAATTAAAAATTTTGAAATAAAAAAACATCGATTTATTTTATTATCAGAATATACATTATTTGATATATTCAATATCATAAGAAAAAATATTTAAAAACAATTTTTGAAATAAGAATCACACCTGCTCGGTTGTAACGTCATTCAATTGACTTTGCTTGTCCGTTTGGGATCAAAACTGCCGATTTGTATAGTATAACGGATTGTTATTGGCCTTCATTTCGTTATATTCTTCAACGGTAAAACTAAGCAGAGGGTGAGGACGAATATTTTAATTCATCTTGCAATGTGAAAAAAACTAAAGCCGATTTCTCGTCATAAGCGAGTTTTTCCCACTAATTACTAATGTTTCACCTTTAGCCGTAAGGCTTGTACATTTTTAAAACTAGGTAATGCTGAAAATTTTCTAGCCTTGTTTATTATGCTTTCCCTCGCACCTGCCTTCTTGTAGGGTTGTTTAGAATCATCTAACATTGTGTTTCATTTTTCTAAGTTGAATTTAACATTTTCATAAGTCTTAACATAATTGACAAATTTAGACAGGCTTGAGAGGTAGTTCATCAAGGTTAATGCAGACAAATTGTATTTTTGTTTTGTTGTCTGAATGAATTTAGGCAATATATTGTCATTTAACAATAGATTAGATTCCCGCATTAAGTTAGTGAGAATCGACTTAAAGGTATTGTTGGGAATACATTTGATTGATGGTTGAGTAAACTCAGATGCTTCAAGTTGAGATGACAAGTAATCAAAAAAATTTGCTACAATTTTCTCCGAGAGTTCATCTGTTTTTTCTGGGTGAATACTATCAACGATGATGCCTGGTAATAACTTCCTATCAGACGGATCCTTAACATTAGTAATAGTTGACCTGACACAATTGCAAGTTTTCCTTCCATGTGAAACCTAGCAAAACAAGATTTACACTAAAATACATCTTTCCACGTTTTGTCCGATAAAAGTCGAGAGTGCTGCGATATTGACCATTACTTAAGTTGGAATGAGAATGTGATACGTGATCTGATATTGTCTTAAACTGTTTTGAGCAGTATAAGCTATCTTGAGAGAACTTGCGTTGGTTAACACGACTTGATTGTTTACGGCGTTTTTTGGTTACTGCAGCTGATTTCTCTGAAGAGGAAGCAATGTTTTCAAATAAAAATAGGTTATCTAAATTTATTCGAGACAGATATTCATCATCGTCAGAATCAAATTCGTAATCTGTCATGTCTAAAACCACAAACAATTTATTCAAAATTTAATTAATCGGATACATCTATTAAATATGATGAAGGATATGAAAAGCAACTGCTTGCCACAGTCTGCGCAATGTAAATAGACATAGGCGGCTCGTGCGCATAAGCAAGGCAAGCAGTGCTTGCCCAATAATTCTTTAATAAATGAATTTCATTCTTAATTGTATGAATTTATATCTATACAATTGTACAAATCGTAAATTCTTAGTTTGCGTAAAAAAACCACATTCATTACGATTTGCTTTAAAAAATGATTAAATGATTGCGCCACAGCAAGCAGATGCCTTAATGCTGTACCTACGCTCGCTCAAACGATTAAATTATATCCGTTTTCTTCATCTCATTGCACGAAGATTTAGCTAGCAAGGCAAGCAGTCCGTTCATTGCTTCGCATTGATCGAAACACTGTTGTTGTAATAGAATCAGGCGAAATATTTTCGTTCCATACAATAACCCAAAAGTGAACATGATATTATTTAAATATCAATCAGAAACATTGCTCTATTCAAGCAGTGCCGGAAACAGAATATATTTGAGCAAGGCTCCTATCTGGGATAATGACTTTTTCGCATTTTTTATCCTTGAACAAATTCTTAAATAAGAATACTATAGCCGTTTGTTTTTATTTGACAGAAATGTTGAAAATTTATGGGAATTTTTAATGCAAGACGATTTTTTTTCTACTAATGTGCAACCAATTTTTTCAAAAATCAAATGAAACTTGGATAATTTAAAAAACACATATTTTGATATGCACTCAAATGGAGGCCAGTTTCACATCCCTATGTAAATGCCGTTTTATAGAATTATTAGATTTTAAAAAATTGGAGCAATTTAAATGTGATTGCCCTCAACTGCCATTTTCTGCTCTAAATTTCTACTCTAATTTTCGCAATCTTGAAAAATTAATCTCAAGTTTGCTATCATTGGCATGGCTCCAATTGTAAATCGATAAAATTTGTATTTGATATTTTGAAATGCATGATTTGTCGACGTCCTTAGATAAAACAAATATTTCCTGTTTAAAGCAAATTTAAACAAATTCAAACAAATTCAAGAGTAACTGATTAGAGGAGAAAAAACTAAAGAAATTATTAGCAATTTTTCTTGAAAAGGTTTTACTAAATGAAATGCAGGACTAATCTTATTTCTACCATAATATTACAAATATCTTTTTGAAAAAAATCGCTCTCGGGTATTTTTTGAAAGAACTAGCCGCCACTGTAAATAGATAGTTTTATATCTTTTCAAGTATGTACACAAACGTTGTTACCAGAAATGGCGGGGGAAATTAATTTATGAAGCAATTGGTCCAATAAAATTCAAATAATATAATGTAAATAAACAAATTGTATTACACCGGAACAATATGTATGAAAAATTACAAATGACCAATATCTAAAGTTGCCCTTAAGAAATTTTAGTATTGGCAATAAAAATAATTTTGAAAGCTTTTTCCTTGCGTAACTGTTTCTTTGTATTACAAAATGCCAACAAATTGTCAAAAATTTAACAAATATTTTTTGGAGCTGCAATCAACATTGGTCATTTGTAACGTTAAAAATTTGCTTTCATTGGTCATTTGTAATGAATTCACAATTTTTTACTGTGACAAATGACCAATATAAATGTGTAAATATATATATATATATATATAATGTAACTTTGAGCTGCCCACGAAATTCTTTCAATTTTTGATGTTTCTTAAAAACTAAAAAATACTGTTTAGTATAAATTTTCAAAATTTCAGCAATCGATGTGTTCATGGTTCGCAATTTCAAAATCTAATAAGTTTGACGAAAAATTTTTGAAAACGTGGAAAACCGGTTTATCTTTTAAAATGATGCAGTTTCAATAATATTTTCGAAATATTGTTCAGAAATTGATTCTTATTTTCAAATATAGCAATGCGACATCATATAGCTGCTAAAATATCTTGTTTATTATGGCGCTAAATCGGAGTTTATCTATGTTATTGTGCCGGCCAAAATCATGGCGATGCGCGGGGTGGCGAAATTTTTCGCTAGAAATCGCTTCGTCCAGGCCAATCTGACCGTTAAATCGGGTTATACTGTATAAAAAATGTTGTAGTTTTCGTTGATAATAGGCACAATGCATAGGCTACTCAATTGGCAATATGTCTGTTGGAAGAATATATTAGCGTTCTAGATGTCACTCACGACAAAAATATAACGTTGCGTCTAGTAGGACTGTTTGGTTAATTGGAACTGCAAAGGGTTTTGTGAAATGCGGGTGCACCAAAACATGCAAATCCAATAGTCAAGCGAGATGTAGTATTATATGCCAAAATATGTTTGACTAATTAAAGAATTTTAAAAATTTTGAATCATTCTACAAACTTTCACATTATCAACATGTCTATTGGTGATCATCTCTCTTTTGATATGGATGAAGTAGATGAAAAGATTTTTCTATGAAAATTCGCATTTTCCAAAAATTTTAGATTAAATTTAAAGTATAATTTGCTTGTATGTAAGTAGAAGAACTAGATTCAAACAAAATAAACAATTGGTACATATTCTTAACAACTTTTCGCATCAATGACAAGGTATCTGTATTCGGCATAAACAAAAACGATTTTGTAGTGGCTTATTGTGGTATTTGGAGCTGAATGTGGTCCAAACTATTTTGGCAATTTAAATAATTGTCAACCGTAATAACCAGTATTGGGATGGGGATGAGCCTGTCATTCTTTTAAAAATTTAAAGCGTTTTTTGTAAGAAAAACACACTTTTTTGACAATCGTTGTAATTATTGGGTCAAATCTCAATTAGCAAAGTCGACGGCTACCTTATCAAGGGAGATTATCTACTTGATGTTTCGTAAACTGAGTAAAAGCGCGCGTAATTCATTTAAGCTCAATCATTTTAGTCAGTTGTTTAAAATCAATTAAAAAAGTTATCAACCTCAAACCTGAGTAAGATAGCAATTACACCAAAAAGGGTTACAGTTGAGTTAGGCTAGTGTTACACACGTACTTGTTTGCCCAGTGGGTTTCGTCAGTGAGCTCTTGTTACCCGGTAGTGAACTCTCTAGTAGCTGGCACACAATTATGTTATTCATCACGCTTATCTTTAAACTCCTTCTGAGGCGAAATCATTTTGTGGAGACCATGATATTCATAACTAACCCTTTCACTTTGATGTGAGGCAGGAAAATATGGTCGAGTGTACCGGCGGCTATATATTTAGTTTACCAAAATACAAATGCTGAATATAGTTATAACATATGTCAAATATAAATTTTACTTTTATATTTTGTTTTACTGTCCCGCATGCCTGCTGCATCATACACATACTGTATACCAGCAAAAATAACTATCCAAGTGAATTGCTATTTTTCCGTCCGGTGGTCACATTATTCATTATTTTTCAAAATATTGCGGGTATAACAAACATAAAGGGCAGGAGCGTCTCTTGACTAGTAAAACTAAATGTTTTCCTTCTTTAACACAGAAAAACGCCATTCTTAATGACTATTTGATTTCTCTCTAATTTCTTCAATTATTTAAAGCCCAAAAATATTTTGGCTGTATACTATAAGAATTTCTGTTTATTCGCCAAATGATCCACAGGTGGCCAAAGCTCTTGTGCGCCACCAGTGCAATGGTTCACATGTCATGCTTGAGGTGCACCACATGTACGGCCGTTAGCTCATTCAGTGTTTAACTTGTTCGATCACTTGGCAGCACGTTCATCTGAGCTACCCACTAGTGTTATCCACCCAATTAGTGCTCAGTAATGAATTTTAGCCGGGATTATTGCCGTAAAACAGAATCTTTCACTACCGCGACAGAACACTACTACCCATCTCAACCTGTCTATCATTAGTATGTCTAATGAGTAGTATTGATAAATGCTAAGTAATGCAAAGGCATTTAAACGCAAAGTGACTATCATTGATGTAGTCTTTCTCAATGCAATTCTGTTTTAGTTCAGTTACGTCTCAACAATGCGATTGACACATGATCAACCGATGCAAGTAACAACTATGCGTCAAGAGGGCATATCTTGCTCATCAGTGGCGGATTGTTTCAGTGCAGTCATCATAATCAAATTAATTTACGAACGAACACCCTCTTGAAAATTTACCAAGTACAGGAGAGTGGCGCTTGTTCAATAAACAAGGCAAAATCCAACCATTTCTAGTCTAGGCCTGGTTCGTCGGTGGGCCACGCCTACCTTCATATAAGAACCTAAAAACATTCTTAACCGCTCGTCACATAATAATAATAATAATAATAATAATAATAATAATAATAATAATAAATTAAGCACAAAAATTTGAAAGGCATAATCGAACATCGATAACACCATAGGAAAGTTTTTTGAGTAGTTCCCAATTTGTTTTAAGCAAAACAGATTCTTAGAAGACTTCCTGCAAACATCATCAATAAGATTATCCCATTTAATTTGGAGGTGATTGTCCAGGGCTAGTAGTTTCTTGCTTGATACACATGATGTAGGCCTAGGGGATCGATTGAGTTTTTGACAAATTTATTTTCCTAATTATTTACCGTAGGATTTTTGGAGGCCCAATATTTCTTAATTCCAATCTCATTTCCTCAGCAGCGATAGGTATGGGAATGATGAAAGTAATAACACCGCATATTTGATGATGTGGTTTTTTGAATGGAAACATTTAAATCTGAGTTGAAAGTCAAGAAAAGCAGGGGAAAAAGTATTGATCCCTGTGGTGCTCCGAGGGATATCTGCTTTTGTTGATTTGTGCAGCCGTTATATCTAATCGGAAATGATCGATTAGATAAGTAGTCTGCAATGAATAGGTAGAAACCTCGCTTTAGAAAAGTCGATTGCCTTATTGTTTGTAAGTTTTGCGACCGTCTCATTGATTTTGATGAGTGCAGTAGTAGTTGAGTCGTGCTTCGTATGTACTGGTTGGTTGGAATCAATGCTGCTTATAAATTCTTGACCAATGCTATCGTACATATGATTTTTGCCAGATGTGGCAAACACGAAATCGGTCTGAAATAGATCATTATGGTCAGAATGAAGCTTGGGTTCACATGAGTTTATCTAAATTGCAATATGACGCAATGGAGAGAGGTTCTTTTCCGCAATAAAGGCTGTTACATCTGGTGCAAATCCAGTACGGTGAACCAGAGGTGTTACAAAGCAACCTCAAATCTATCAGCCAAAAGTTACAATACATAGATTTGAAAATTATGATTTGGTGAGCATATTCTACTGGATTTGCGGTACTCTCAGGGCGACTCTATGCTCAGAAATTTTGCATGATCGTGTATTACCTGCTCCTAACCAACACCAGGGTATAAAATATCAGCAAGATAAACATCCTGCTATAAGGCCGAGTTTACCAGCGATGGGGTTACTCTCCTGGGCTGGCACTCTGTAATCCCAATTTCAATCTGATTGATGACTTTTTGGTATCATCAGTATCATCAGGCTTGAGGTTCATGGTATCAACATTTGATTTGATACTGCTGTTGCTAAGCGGTTTCAATTGACACAACATTAGTTAATCTACAATCTTGTGGAATTGATGCCAAAAGGATGACAGCAGTAATTGCCAATCGTGGTGGACACACTAAATAATGAAAATTGAACTTTGCTCCAAAATTGTACATATATTGGACCTGTGGATATTAGTTCCAATGGACTAAACTTTCGGTGCGGCTGGGATTATTTCAACAGGTTTTATGACTCTGAAGTCAATTCTACTCAGACATGGGACGCATAATTGTTCTTGCATATGTATGTTTGTGTTTTATACACTCACTTTATATATATATATATATATATATATATATACTTATTTTGGCGCTCTATACAATTTCCGTCAATATATCGGCGTTCTATGCATATTTAATACTTATTTTGGCGCTGTATACAAAGTGATATATTTTGGCGCACTATACAGAATTTTTTAATTCATAAATATTAAGTTAATTCATTGTATTATATTCTAATATGCATAACGCTTTGAAGATTTTATGTAATTTTATTGGCTACAATGTAATTTTTTGACAAATACAAAGCAGTTTATATAATGTAACATTTTTTTGCATAAACCGCCTCTTTAAGTGTTTTAGGTTCGGGTGAACTTGTTAAAGCTTTGATTATCTGCGTAGTTTATATCTTTTGAGCATTGACTCTTTTTTGTTTTTACAACCAAGCTAATATTTCCATCGTAACCTTGTAAGTTTTCATTAGAATTTGGATTTGATCATTGCCTTCTTCAGTTACATTTTGCAGAATATCTTGGTAATGATCTTTTAATGCTGAGCACGTCCTATTTGCTCACAGTGAGCCTTTCATATAGCAGTGTTGGAAGGATTTTTGCAAATTTCGCTGTCCCACATTTTTCTCAGTGAATTGGCATTAAATCTATATTTTTTTGAAAATGGAAAATATTTACCCACCATTTGATCTTTTTTACACTGCATTCCACTTTCTTTTTTTATTTTGAAAATTCCCAAAAACATATTTTGGTTTTACTACAGCTAGTTTCATTAANTATATATATATATATATATATATATATACTTATTTTGGCGCTCTATACAATTTCCGTCAATATATCGGCGTTCTATGCATATTTTATACTTATTTTGGCGCTGTATACAAAGTGATATATTTTGGCGCACTATACAAAATTTTTTAATTCATAAATATTAAGTTAATTCATTGTATTATATTCTAATATGCATAACGCTTTGAAGATTTTATGTAATTTTATTGGCTACAATGTAATTTTTTGACAAATACAAAACAGTTTATATAATGTAACATTTTTTTGCATAAAGCGCCTCTTTAAGTGTTTTAGGTTCGGGTGAACTTGTTAAAGCTCTTTTTTGTTTTTACAACCAAGCTAATATTTCCATCGTAACCTTGTAAGTTCTCATTAGAATTTGGATTTGATCATTGCCTTCTTTAGTTACATTTTGCAGAATATCTTGGTAATGATCTTTTAATGCTGAAAACTCGACGTCGTCCGCTCTTTGCATGTGCTATTTGACAGCTGTTTCTTGAGCACGTCCTATTTGCTCACAGTGAGCCTTTCATATAGCAGTGTTGGAAGGATTTTTGCAAATTTCGCTGTCCCACATTTTTCTCAGTGAATTGGCATTAAATCTATATTTTTTTGAAAATGGAAAATATTTACCCACCATTTGATCTTTTTTACACTGCATTCCACTTTCTTTTTTTATTTTGAAAATTCCCAAAAACATATTTTGGTTTTACTACAGCTAGTTTCATTAATCGAGACAACCAAAGTAGTTGACATGAATTTATTTCTTGGTATTTATTTCCAGTTTTATGGGCCGTTAATCTCTAAAATTGGATGGCTTCTTACGTTTAATGAATTTTGAAGTTAAACGAAATTCATTGCCTTTTCGTCATTGTAAGTTAACTTTGATTAATCGTTACTAAGAATATATTCGATTTTGTTTATAACTGTAGACACGACTTCTTTAAATGAAACTTGAGAAAATAACTTTTTCTGTTTAATTGGAGGATTTTATGTAAATTTTTAACCCTTTAAAAATCAAAGTTTCTGAACTGTAATTTTTTTCAAATTTAAGTGTGTCAATAATTTCCAGTAAATTGCAGCTTTCCTTCAAGCTATTCGTTTTTTATATACATAAAGTAAGAAATTCGTTGATGGTTGATTTCCTGAAGCAGTTGATTTTGGCTGCTTATATTTAATATAATTCTCCACCAGCTCTTTGAATTTTTCACTGCATGTCTTATCAACAATCATTTTTTAAGTTTCAATTGGTAGTTCTTTAATATTTTTGCGACCTGTAAACTATTGAAAAAATAACTCATAACAAAAACAAATATAATTTTATCTTCAGATACAGAGAATAACAAACTAATATTTAGTCTTTTAATAGAGGGTGGCGCTGCAAGCGTCTAGGGTGTTTGTTGACAAACTTGTTCACCACTTCTTCGTAAACTTCTCTATCATAATGTCATGATTCATGCTTGATCTTCAATAATTATTTAGTCGACGTAATACATTAGCGCTTCTTTCACACTCACAGCTGGTGACAGGAATCGTACAGCACAGTTGTAGCAAAATGAAAATGTTCGGGAAAAACACCGGATCGCACACTTTGTCGATTCTGCATGTGAAGTTGGTATTTTGACAGTGTTAATAAATTTATTTTTCCATCTTGCAAGTTCCATAGGTAATAGTTCTACTGATGGCAAATTATCTTTATATGCTTCCAGAACATCTTCCGTAGAAGGTGTGTTTCATTTTCAAAGAAAAATGACAGAACTAAAATTAGGGTTTTGAGACCAAGATTGATAGATTAGAAAATTGACTTTCTAGCTCTGAGTTTATAGAGTATATATACAGTCGTGGCCAAAAGTTTACGAGCACTCGTGAATTCTTGCCTTTTATTAAGTAATTGCGCTTTATCACAAGACGTGGTAGTGTAGTAGTCGGAATAGTTCAAATTCAGAAAAACTATTTTATTCTATTAAATATAGCAACGTGAAGTGGTCCACAGCCATGCGCTGAAATGCCGCAAAACCATCACCTTTGCGTGTGGGAACAAGGTGCTTGTTTCTCACATATCTGACAACTGTCCAAAACTGGCAGATCTGGCTTTCATCTGAAAAAAAACTTTCCGCCACTGTTCGATTGACCAGTTCTTGTATTTCTTGCAGAACGCTAACTGATCTGGGATATTCTTTGGCGAAAGTCGCAGTTTCTTTGCAGGTCGCTGACTATTAAATCATTTCTTAAACAAGAACCGGCGGATTGTTCGTGTTGATGGTCGTTTATTAGAAGGCAGTTGAGCCTGGAGTTGCGCGGAAGATGCTCGAGATGAATTTTCTTTCCATAAGATCTCAATCTAAGCGCGCTGTTCAGTGGACAGGTCGTGTTTCCTCCCCATTGCTAATTCAATTACCCAAATTCCCCCTCAGGAGTCGCCATTGCTAATTCAATTACCCAAATTCCCCCTCAGGAGGAGATCACACCTGATTGTGGCCGTTGTTTTATCAGTGTAATGTTTACTGAGTGACTCACGTTATTTTCAATTACAAATTTGCAGCACGCTTGCATGCCAACACTGGACTGGCTGAATTTAATGGTTGTCGGTTAGAAAACTTTTTTGAGCATTGAGTTGAAATTTTCATAGAAGGTATGTCATGGCCCAAAGAGAAATCAATTAAAAATTTGGAGCTTATGCAAATCATCCTCTGTCAATAAATGTATTTATAGTAAGTGAATAGAGAGGGATGTTGAAAAGCGAAAAAGTACATTTCCAAAATTTGTGAAAATTGCAAAAAATTTGGAATTTTCAAAATATAGTCAAACTTCGTTTTATGTACTTTTGAAAAACATTCCATAAAATTTTTTAGTGTTTCATAACAAAGGATCGGACCTCAATTTCCGCCCTCCGTACTATGGAACATTGGTCCTTTCTGCGCGTCTCACACCCACAATCATCGTTTTGTACATTCGGATTATAGTAATCGTCTTGAAACTGAATAGATGCTTATCCAATAATTTTTCAACATTAAGCGTTGCCGTCGCAATTTATAAATGCATGGACGGGCATGCCTTATAAAACTAAATATAATTGTCAAAATGTGTTTTTTTAGATTACAATTGTTCATATTACAAGCTTGATTTATATGTTACTAAGAAAATGTCATCCTATTAAAATAGTAATAAATTTTTACAAGTAAATAATTTACAATTGATCTGATATAAAAACACGATATAGTAAACACTGTGTGTGTATACTTCACTAATAACCATATTACAAGCTTGATTTATATGTTACTAAGAAAATGTCATCCTATTATAAGAAAAATCCATTTATTTATAATTATTCTACTACAGTGAGAAATTTTGTTGAAATAACTCATTGTGATGCAAACGTAGTACTGTCATAACTCATAATGCATATTAAATATTTATTAAATTTAGTATGGCTAGTTATGAGGAAAACTTTGCGGCGAAAGTTAGGCCTATTTTAAATCAATACGATGAAGTTCGCAGTTTCTTGTCTGAAATCTCTAATTTGAATCCACATGAATTGTCGTTATTGGAAACCAAAGTTCTGGTAAAAGTTCTGTTCTTGAGTCATTAATAAAATTACCTTTACCTCGTGGAGATAATATTGTAACCTATTTTAAATCAATACGATGAAGTTCGCAGTTTCTTGTCTGATGACCCTGATTTGCATCCAGCATGCATTGTCGTTATTGGAGACCAAAGTTCTGGTAAAAGTTCCGTTCTTGAGTCATTAATAAAATTACCTTTACCTCGTGGAGATAATATTGTAACCAAGGTTCCACTTGTATTGCAATGTCGAAGTTTACGTGAAAACGAAGCACCGCAAATTGCTGTTTCAATTGGATTGGCCAGTAGTTCTTCATCAGTTAAAAATTTAACTAATACAAATAGCTTAGAAAAAGTTATTAGGGATTTTCAACAAAAAATTTTGTCTTCTGCTAACGGATGTCAAGTTTCTGATAAACCTATATTCGTAAATGTGAAAAGCTATGCAATTCCTGATGTGACTCTAATAGATTTACCTGGGATTAATTACTCAAATGAAAATATCAAGTCACAAATTAAATCCATGTACGAAAAATATATTTCTAAGGATAATGTCATTATTTTAAATGTACTTTCTTGTCTTACTGACGTGCCATCCAATGAATCGGTATTATTTGCCAAAAAAGCCGATCCATTGGGTATAAGAACAATGAACGTATTTACTAAAATTGACCGCTCAACATTCAGCGATTTTCGCAATAAAATAAAGGAGGTCAATCGTTTCATTGCGGTTAGAAATAGAACTCCAGAAGAATTAACGCAAAACATTTCATGGGAAAATGTCCGCAGTTATGAAACGCAATTGCTGGATACTTGGGATATAGATCCCTCTTGCAAAGGTATTTGTGCTCTTTCACAATTTTTAGTTACAGAAGGATATGAGATGGTATTAAAATCGATTGCTAATCTTCTTCAAGAAATCCCTCGCCATATATATGACATTGAGACAGAAGTAAAAGAATTAGGCTTACCTTGTAGTTCTGAGTTAGAAAAGAAGTACGCTTATGATGGCATGTCAACTTATGTTACTGAAAGGTTAAATCTCCTTTTGAAAGGTTTATCAAATTTAGATGACTCTCATGATTTATTTATGAATTTATGCTTACAAGAGAAACTGAATGCATATTCAGAAGCATTTTTACTTGCTCAACGTGCAATATTTTCAGAACGTACTTTTCAATTTGTTGAACAATCGTTATCAAAAACCAAAGGTACAGTTTTGCCAAATTTTCTTTCAACATCTGTTTTTAAATTAGTATTTGAGAATCTTATTCAATGTCATGGTCTCTATGATTTAACTGCTTCTGGTCTAGTATATAGAGGATTTTCAATGCCTAATTCTGGTAACCGCGAGGACTCCATAATTGATTATATAAAAAAATGTATAAGTCAATTGCTGGCAGAGCATTTTACCAAAAAGCCACTTTCTAATGTATTCACTAAACGCTTCACTAACGATATTTACGATAAATTAAATCAGTATGCAGTAGAAATTTCATCTGTACTTGAATCACTGCTCCATGCAGAGTTAAATGTTGGTCCGTATACTGTAAATAGTCAATACATTGATAACATTCAAAGATTAAAAAACCTCTCTTCCTCTTCGAAAGAATCGGAAAAACCATCAAATGTAAATTCTGGTAAGAATACTCTTTTTGGTTCGTCTACATACACTCAAAGTTCTCGCTCACCAGAAAAGGTTTCTGCTCCTGATGATTTAGAACTAGATTCTAAGACCATTACTTTGTTATCGAATTGTTTAACTTCACAAAATCAGGCCGTTTCTGAGATGCAAGTATGCTTGTATTCTTATTGGCTTGTGTTTAAGAAAAGACTGATTGATCATGTGCATATCATTATCAGGGATTTTGTTACTTCTAAAATTCAAAAATTTAATGATTTGGCCCAAATATTATGGCTCGAAAATTATGATGTTTACTTAGACATTTTGCAAGAAACAAATGATGTTGCTGTATTAAGAAGTCGATTAACGACTCGTTTGGACAACATGAAGAAGGCTCATAGTACTTTAAAGAATATATTTTCTTAGTATATATAGCAATTTTAATAAATATTTTCTAATTAATAACTTTTCCTCCTATGCATGTATTTTTCCACTCGTCGTATACCACCGTAATTAAAGCAGAGTAAAATATTTTTATTTTTTTAAAGTAAACTAATATATACTGTATTGATCTCAATTTGATTGTCATTGTAAATTTTGTTTTAAATTGTATTTTGATTTTTAGTGTTATGAACGTAACAACATCTGTTGCACGACTTCAAAAGGAATTGATAGACCTCGTTATGGATCCCCCTAGTGTGACATCATCAGGAATAGCAACTATATCAGCGTGTCCAACAAACGATTTAGATATTTTTCACTGGACAGCTACCATAATTGGAGCTGAGTCCACCCCATATGATGGGCTAGAATATAAGCTTTCTATTTCATTTCCCAAAGATTATCCACTAAAGGTAGGCATTTTTTTAATTTACGCACTCATGTTTTATGCGTAAAATTGACCTAACACTACACTGGTTGTCAAATTATTTCGTACCATTCTTAATCATGTGTTTGTTGAAAATTGATAAAAATTGTGTCAAAACGTTTCGTACCCCTGCACTAATAGTCTCATAGGGAAAAACCAAAGCTAGCAGGGAAGTTTATTTCCTTTTTTCTGCAAAACTAAAGATATTCTACGTGGAATAGAGTCATATAACTTCTTTACAATGTCGATGCCGTGCAGATTCAAGCCTATAACGGTCCGATCGATTCTCTGTCCAAGTTCTCCCAGATTTTTTGGCTGTGGTCCGTCGTACACTTTTTTGGAGATCATGGGCCACACGTTCTCCATTATGTTGAGGTCAGGGCTGCGGCTGGACCACTCCAAAACTGATACCCCTCGCTCTCCTCGTTGAATAGCAAGGGCAGGGCAAATGAGGATAGTCGTTGGTAAGCTGCGGAATTTATGTTCCCTTTCACCCTTGTGACAGAAATAATTCCGCTTTTCGAAAAATCATGCCCCAAACCATGATTCCACCCCCACCGCCTTGTCGCCGATTTCGCTTTGGAACTTCATTCTTGGCTTGAAATGAACATCTGGTCCATCCAGGTTGAATTTCTTCTTCGGCAAAAAACCACTTTTTCCCCAATCCACACGGGTCGCGATCAAGTGACTGCAAATATTCACCCTCTCTTTCTTATGGTTTTGCAGTAGAATTAATTGCTTTGCGGAATTTTTGTATTTGGGCTCATCTTCTTCAAGACTCGGCAAACGGTGCTCCGAGAGGTACTCAAAAGACAGTTACCGATGATTTTTCGCGAATTTACCGTCTGTCCCGATCCCTTCAGATGGGATATTTAGGTCTTAATCGAGTATTTTTCTCTTTTTGGTGGCGGGTTTCCTCCCAGGTTTCTTCTTTACTTTTTCATAGTTGTTTTTGACCATATACTGCACAGAGGATTTGCTGAGCTTGAATTCTTTGGCAATCCGTTGGTAAGACCATCCACTGGCAGATTTATTATCTCCTTCGAATGCATTTGAATACACGTAAAAATGCTTCAAAAAACCGATGCGAAGTGGTACGAAACGTTTTGCTACGATTTTTAATTGACCTGCCCGATTTACATGTTTAAGACTGGTACGAATTAATTTTGACCGCCAGCGTATTGTGGTATTTTCACTTCTTTAAGCTTTACATCTTTAAATGTTTTTTTGCATGTAATAGCTAGAGCCACCAATTTTATGTGCACAATTATTTAATATTTGTAAACATATTTGGCTCATATTTTGTGTGTCGCATACATGTGTGACAACATGTTTCGGCTGTTTTATCTACAAACTCATTTCTAACACATCTTTTACCGCTTTACACATATATTATTTGACACATTGGGTTCCGAGAGATTTGGCATTAGCCCAGAATTGCGATGCAAAGAAAGCATTCAGTAAATATGGGGTTGTTCTGAACAACACCTTCCGGACCAAACTTAGGTAGCCTTGTGTTTTGTGCATTTTCATTGAAGAAATGTAATATTTATCTCGAAATTATGTTTTAGGCACATATTTTAGCGCATATTTGAACAAAGTAGAACAAAATTTATTTGAACCATTTTTAACACATAAAGTTGTTGGCTCTAGTAATATCTTTTCATAAGCGTTTGAATTTAATATTAAAGTTTAATTCCTCCTTAACTTTCATTTTTCTATTTCAACAAAAAAATTATTGCTAATTTTGAACAAGAGTTTATTTAGAAAATCCCAATAACACTAAATTGTTACCAAAATTCATTCTTTTTTAAATAGCATTTAAAAAATATATTGTATCATGAAAATTTACAAGTCATATATGTATTACAACAACTTAATTTAAAATGCTGTTTTATTCGCCTTTGACACAGTTTTGTCCTGATACTGTTACCCCCTCCCCGCCTTTTGGTTTCCAAAATGGTCGTCATCACTAGAAGTGGAGAACAAAAAATAATATTTTATATGCACAGAAGATTATATAATATGTAGCTAAAAATTTTCACTAAATAAATTAGCAATGATTTAAATGATAGTTTTCATTGCTCACCATTCTCTAAGGAATTAAGGATTTGGATGTTCAGTACATTGCATTGATCTTCCTCCATAAATTCTGCAACAAAGAGACTCAGGATCGACATTACACACCGTAAACACGTGATGTATACTTAACAAGACATTATATAAAGGCATTATTATTCTCGTACTGGTATTTTAATTAGAACAATTTTCCATTACTGTTAAAAGACAGCTTCAAATGAGAACAAATTTAATATAATTTATGAATTCAACAAGTAAGTTATCAGTAGCAAGTAATGTGATAATGAACTCTTCAATATAATACTTCATCCACCTACGTGATATGAAGAAAAGGAAATAATGTGCTTCAATTTTTTTTACATTACCTGTCCAATGTAGAACTTGCCCCCCCCCCTCCCTCTCATCTCATAACATATTATATGTGTATGATCCCAAGAGGATCTTTCCAATTAATTATTATATAAGTATTTGGGTTTTTGCTTATGCACTTTATTTAAATAAGGATTTCAGTTATTTTATTTTTAGGCCCCCACATTATTATTTACAACACCTTGTTTTCACCCAAATGTTGATAATGCTGGTAACATTTGTTTGGATATTTTAAAAGAGAAATGGTCGGCTTCCTATCGCGCAAAAACAATCTTATTATCTATTCAAAGTCTCCTCAGTGATCCCAATACCGAAAGCCCACTTAATATGTATGCTGCACAGTTATGGTCCAATCAGCAAGAATATCGTCGTGTACTACTCGAGCACTATGAGTCAAAAGTCATTAAACCGAACCAATCTAATAAATGATTAATGTCGTCTCGACTTCCTCAGTATTTTTCAATACAAATATGTCACAAATTGCAATACGTACTTTTGTAGTTTAATTGATTTATTCGCAATTTGTTCCTCTGTAACACTTCAGTTATGTTGTACGTATTGTTGTGTTCAAAATAATTTTATTTGTATTTTTGATTTTTAATCGTGTAATTTATTGTTAGTGACTTATTACGAACTGCTTTCTTTTGTTAACTTATTGTAAGTAAGTATACCTCAGAATTAACAGCCGTTGATATTTTAAGCATTTATAAATATGAGTAATTTTTTATAATAAGTGTAAATATAAAGTATGCATTTTGACAAGTACAATTACATTCTGTTATTAAACACTATAAACCCGACAATACGTCAAAATGACCATAAAGCATTTTTTGTTTGCTTCATTATTCATTCAGCAAAAACACTATGAGGTACATATACTGCCAATTATGTTCATAATCTTATTAAATTTGCATTGGATTCTCAGAGTCTGAATATATTTACAATTTTTTTAATAAATTTCAAAAATCTCATTGAATTTGAAAGTATTTACATTATATCTAATTACTAATATAAATTGTAGTAAATAATAAATGTATCTAAAGCTTTTTTTGAATATTAGTAATAATCATATGAGCTATCATTTACTAAAAAAATTTTTGCTCACTCCCTTTGATGTTAATAAGATACAGCTTAAGAATTCACATTATTTTGATAGCAGCTATACATCTCCACTCCCATTGAACAAAGTATTTTTTACTGTAAAAGCAAAAAATTCCATAACTTTTGCTTTAATGCCTAATTAAATATTTTTTATTCAACTGCTTTCATCTTAAAATGTCATATTTTTAAATTTTCATTCAACAGCATATAAAAGATTGACATCAAATTTGGAAAAACAGACAAAATAGCACTAGAATACATAAAGATGTAATTTTATTGTAAAAAGTACAAATTTTCCTTAGTTATTTTAGACCATACTACAAAAATTGCGATACTAATTAATCAAATGATTTTCGTAATTCAAGTTATAACCATATTTTAAATCTTGCTTCTGCATATCCACATTTTAATACCTATTTCAGGTAACATTCCTGATCTATATAGAGTCAAAGCAAATTTATTGCTGTAAATAAATAACAGGAAAAAACTACAAACTACAAATACATGTATTTACAAAATATTAATAATATATATATAGAATAAATGTGTGTCTGTGTGTGGTGAGTTCAGTGCAAAAAATCAGTAAATGTCTTTAGCGTGTTTGTGTCTCTGATTGCATTTTGTCAATGTAAAAGTACATTTTTTAATTTTTTCTAAATTTTTTGTAATTTTTTTCTATTCTTATCTCATTTTCTAAATCATTCCAAATATTAGAGGCTGCTCGGTGAAAACTCGGATAGGAAATACTAAAAATGAACTTATGTGATCGAGAATTTACTTTTACGTAATTCTCAAGAAAAGAAATTGATTTTCGGCCATATTTATACTTAGATAAAATTGAAGCTGCATGTAATTGTACTTGATGTAGCGGGGATAATATATTATACTTTCGTCTGTACTCACTAACATGGTCATGCTTAAGTGCAAAATTTAATGTTTTTAATGCCCAATTAAAAGTTTTTGAATTAAAATTTATAAAAAAAATGAACAATAATGTAATTGCGATAAACAAAAGGCATGTAATGATTGAACTTGATAATCTGGTCCAAAAGTTCTGAGGTGGTATAAGTATCTACTGCCAGAAGCCATTTTTTGTAACTTTTTTAGGAGAAATTTTAAATCTTTGTCAATATCAACACCTAAATATGTAACATGATCAGATTGTTTTATTGGAACACTGTTAACAATTAATTCGATCTTGTTTGTTATTTCTTTTACAGAATTGGGGGAAAATATAATGAATTGCGTTTTTTCAATATTAATTTTTAATTGATTGGATGAGTAATACCTAGAAAGATTTTCATTATCACTTTGTAAATTTTTTGTAGCCCTAAATGCATCATTATCTGTATTTATGAGGCAAGTATCATTAGCGAATTGATATATTTCACTATGTTTGACATGTTTAATTATGTCATTTACATATATTGCAAATAAAATTGGCCCTAGTACTGTGCCTTGAGGCACTCCTCGATCGGTTATAATATAATCAGATTTCATATTATTCATTAAAACACGCTGTTTCTATTTTCTAAAAAACTCATAAGTAACTTAATTGAATTTTGTTGAAATCCGTAATTTTTAAGTTTAATCGCCAAAATTTCAAAGTTCATTGAATTAAAAGCTTTGCTTAAGTCTAGAAGTGCTATGCAACTGGATTTATTTTGAGATTTATTTGAGGATATTTTTTCAGTAATTGAAATAATTGCATCACTTGTACTATGTTTAGTGCGGAAACCATATTGTTTAGATGATAAGATATTCTCAGATGCAAGGTATTGGTTGATTTGAATGTGCAATAATTTTTCGAATAATTTACTAAAAGGGTGTGTTATTGAGATTGGCCTATAATTTTTAGCAATGAGAGGATCTCCATTTTTATACAAAGGTGTTATGTCTGACTTTTTCATTATTTCCGGAAATTTGTTTTCAACTATACATTGATTAAATGCAAATGATAGATGTTCGCCAAATATATGAAAGAATTTCTTAATGATAAAGTACGGTAAATGAGTGGAACCTGAAGATTTATTAACGTCTAAATTGTGTACAATAGTTTCTAATTCTCTTAAGGTGGACAGCCTAAATTGAAACGTTGACTTACAATTTGATTGCCTAAGTTCTGATAGAGAAGGTTTAGGAAAATTGAAGTTACCTAATTCTTTAAATGTCTGATTTAAATGATTTAGTATCCTTTTTTTATCGGTAAATATTTTATTATCAACATTAATTTCTGAAATGTCACTATTGAGCCTATTCGATTTTCCAATGAAACGGTTTAGAAATTTCCACTTTTGTTTAGAAGAATTTAAATTTTCAAAAAATTGACGTTTTTTTAAAGCTAAATTTTTAGTACGTAAGTCCTTAATTAATTTCTTTGATCTTTCGTAATTAGTCCAATTTATTTCGGTCGGATTAGCTTTAGCTAGTTCAAAGAGTTTCTGCTTTATGTTTACGGTATTCTTAATTACTTGATTATCAGTCGTGCTTAAATTAAAGCGTCGTGATTTATTAACTACTCGGCGGGTTTTTAGCGGTGCTACTTTGTTTAGCGCTTGATTGATCTGTGCCGCGATGTAATTTAGCATGTGGGAACCAGAATTTAGAGTAAAAATATAGTCAAATGGAACATTTTTAAGTAAAGTTTCCATGGTCTCATCTGAATAATTTTTGAAATCCCTAGAAAAAATCGTTTTAAATTTAGGAAGCTTAACTTGAATCTTACTAGTATAAATACAGAGTGCGTGATCACTGAAGGACTCAAGGATATAAGTCTTATATATAGTTTCCGAACTGGATAAAAAATAATCAATTAATGTTGTTTTTCGAGTGGGAGTTTGAGTGTTGATTATTTTTAAATTATAAATAGCGCATAATTCTTTCAATGATTTTTTTTCATAAAAATTAAAATAGTTGATGTTAAAGTCACCTAATATGTTTAGTGAGTAATTATTGCTGGGAATATCTTAAATTTCATTGCATTTATACTTTATATAGTCTACAAGAAAATTTCTTATTTGGATTATAAGTAACATTAGTTAATTCATTTTCTGAAGAATTTGTAGGTGATTTAATTTCAATCCATAATGATTTAAAAACAGAATGATCTGATTCAAATTCTTTCTTACGTATTGGATTTAAAACTTTTGGTATAATTGGCCTGAGGCCACCACCTCTACTATCCCTATTCTTAACAAAAACATTAAAATTTTCGAGGTTTGGATTGATATCATTGTTTAACCAAGTTTCTGTAGTAGAAAAAATTAAATTTGAGAAAAATTGAGATGCAATTTTAAGAAAATGACTTCTATAAAATTTAGACTTCTGGCATTTAGATAAATATATTTAAAATTATTTTTATAAAGATTCTGCAAATTCTTAAGATTAAATTCTTCTAAATTTGGGCCAGGATTTAATTCTACATCTTCTGCTAAGATAATTAAATGATTAAAAAAGTAGTCTTAATTAATAGTGGGAAAGTAAGTCGAATTTTTTTATTGTGTATATTTTAAACATAATTTAAAATTCTACACGATATGACTGAATAATGAAATTGTTAACAAATTTAATGAATTAAGGAACTTAGTAAATTGATGATGATGCACTTTTATTCAGCCACGAGTCTATTTTGTCTAAACTTATAAGTTTATTGATATTGGGAAATACTGTCAGTCATAATGAAGAAAGTTACTCCAATATTTTAAAAAGAAATAAATTAAACCAAACAAGCAGCTTTACATATATTAAATGTACAAGCGAACATTTAGCGAATAAAGAACCTATAACAAGTACTGATATTTCAAATGTTACTCAAGATATTCTGAAAGAAATTCAAGATGTTAAGGATTTTTCTAAAATTAGAAAGATATTCCCAAATAAGAATAATGAACTTGTTTTTGCTTGTGAATCTAAAGCTGATATTGAGGTTATTAAAAATAATATCGGTTAAAATAAGTCTTAAAATTTTGTAGAATGCAAAAAGATTGCACCTAAGCTAAAAATTCTAAATGTACTGAATTATTTTTTAGAAAACTTGAGTGCACCTGAAATCAAAGAAAAAATATTAGTTGAAAACCCAAATTTGCAAGATTTGTGTGGTTTAAATGATTCAATGTTTTAAATATTATTTATTAAGATTAACGGATATAGCAAAACCTCAATTATTTTCGTTAAAGTATCCCCCAAAATAACGGAAATTCTTGCTTGACAACAGCATACATATCGGTCTTCAGATGTGC
>CABFPE010000045.1:749133-760639 GCA_900660155.1 Hofstenia miamia
ATATATATATATATATATATATATATATATATACAAAATGGCGCCAGTTTCAAATTTTTGCTTTACATTTAGTGCCAGTCGATAATTGGCATGAAGTATTTTTTAGCAAACCTATATTTTTATATCTAGATATTGTAAATATTGCATACACAAAAACTTTTGAATAAATTTGGGTGAAAATTTTTTCTGTATATTACGTTTTAATGGGCGGTAAATACATAATTTTTATTTAACGCAAGATATACACATCATGGAATTATTTAGCGCCAAATATATGTGTATATATTTGTATAGTCAAATATATATATTTTTTTCACATAAATGCTTGAAATTTTGTATGATTACAGATCATTATGAAGACTAGCTCCATTCTAAATATTAAGTTTAGTTAAGTATTGCAGGAGTAATGGCCAAAAATCAAACATATTGGAAAAACCGGTACCTACTGCTATGTTCTATGGAAATTCTGTAAATGTTACTGTGTTTTAGCCTATTCATGTCGAAGATTATTTGAGCCGTTTATTAGTAGAAACATTGAAAACCCGATTGATATCATATATACGAACTTAAAAGTCAACCAATTAGCTTATTTGTTGATTTTTAGAAGCCATTTTTCTTTCGTGAATACATTGACGGCAGTATTTTAACTTCAGAATATTACGAACATGGTACTCTACTGCAAGTGATTAACTCCTTACTTCTTACAAACAAAACTTTGTCAGAACCTCTAGGAATTGTATTGGCTTGGGAGTTACTTCAGGTTGTCGATCATCTTCATAAAGTCGGCATTATTCATGGTGATATCAAACCCGATAACATCGCGGTTCGTCTCCCGATTGATAATGGATCGTCTTTGATTTCAGGTAGGTATAGAATTTGGTTAACCACTAAGATTATAATTGTATTTTACATATTAAGACTAGAGATGTGCGATGTCATTTATTTCGTTACCATATTCGCTAATATGCTTCATAAAATGTCGATATCGATATTTTCGTTGTACGAGTATATTTACTGTATAGACATTGCTAGTATCACTACCTTGATAATCTCGTTAATATTCAATTTGTGAATGAATTTTTACGTTGCAGACAAGGCTGCTTGAAACACTTATCTGTTTTTAGTGAGTTTAAAGGACATATATTTCAATGAATGCGTTGTTTTACAGTATTATTTTTGTCTTGAACTTTAGTAGCATTTGACGATTCGTTAGCAGAAGTATTGTATAAATTGGATTATTTTAGTTTCCTACTATAGGGTGTACCTGAATACTATATTACAAAATTATAAACGATTCAGAGCTCTGCACAGTGTTTGAAGAGTAATTGGGTTGAAATGGGTTGGTTTTCAAGTAAGAACACTTGTTATATTATATGATATGCAACATATGAGCTGTCAATCAAAGTTGAATATCTTCATTTGGTTGACTAGGATTAAGAGGGTGGTGCATTATCAAACAAATGGTCAACCAGGCAATTAATTTTAATCCTTTAACAAGCATATTGGGGTGGCAAACATTGGCTAGAACTTCTGCTTTATATTAAATTATTTGCCATTAACATGCGATAGTTTTATCGGTCAATACATGTATAATGCTGTCAGTATATTTTGTTTTCTTTTGTACCTATTGAAGCATCGGAAATAGTTTTTTGGTTGATAATTAAATAATCATTGCACAACCATCAGCTACGACAACGAAAAGTATTGAAGGTAAGTTGATTAATCACTGTAATGCGTCAATGAAAGAAACAATCCATGTGAGACTGTAGATTGGTTTAGTATTTTAATACTGTTTTTTTCAAATTTAATTTATTTACTTCAATTTTAACAGGTGTTGTTGGTAAATGTTATAATATTGGTGTGGAAATAATATCTTTTCTCAAAAGGATTCTAAAATATGTTACTGCACAAAAATTATTTGCTTGTATGACGGAAAATGTCTAAATTGTTTTGATATTGATTGTCTGATTAATGGTTTGATAGCTTGCCTGATCAGACTTGTAAATGAGCCGTAATTTCTAGGCTAGTCTTAGTTCAATATTTTTTTAAAAATATTGCCCTCAAAGAATTTTGTACATAGCCTTCCTATTATTTAATAAACATTCCTAAAATAAGATTATAAGTAAGGATTATTGAATGAAAAAATAAGAAAATTCTACATAATCAAATTATCAAGCAACACTATAAATTTGATTTGCTTAAAAATGGTTCGTTTTGAGCTCTCGTTATATATCTAATACTCTGCTCAAGCTCGGCTTGTTGACAAGTCTGTGTCTGATAGCCTATTTGACGGAGGGAATTGTTATAAAGCTTTCGGCAATTGTTCTTCCAAATGTTTATACAGATTTGACAGCGTATCATTCAGTGGCGTTAAACTAGGGAGTATATGGTGCCTTAAGCTCCTGATTTTTGCATTTGATGTAATTGTATTCTTGTTTTTCAATGTCATCCCTTTCGTATATTCCAAAACTAATTTTTGCACAATTACTATCTTAGTAATGGTGTTTTTTAAAAAAACTCAACACTACATATAATATTTACTTTGCAACAGTGAGTCAAAAAGAAGTATCCAAAACTCCAATCCTTTGAAAACTGTACCAAAACCCAACCCAAAACCGAACCGATGTCAAAAGTAATATTTTTAATACGCTCGTTCCTACCTAAAAGTTATACGTGGAATTTATTTATGCCATTTCTTTTTTTGCTTTTTAACTTTTAGAGGGGGATATTGGTAAACGTGGGGTTTCACAAACTTAGTATTAATCCCATAAAATTTTTAATTTGGGTATATTATGTATTTAGTACTTAATGTTGTATTTTGTAATTTAGGTTGCTCAAGCTGAATTTTAGTTTTGATTTGCCCGTAGTATTGACATGACTCTGTATCGCTGATACAACATTTACCGTCCTACGATGCTGCTTCTGGTTTTCACATCTCTTCAAATGAGGCAACAGTTACCATGGAGCTTTGAATTGGATTTTTATTGCATTGCTGCTACATTGCATGCTTTAATTTTTCGGTGCTATATGGACGTTCCATATAAAGACGTCAGTCTTGGAATTTATCGCCCTACCAAATTCCTCCCGAGGAAATTTAGAAACCGCGACATGTGGCGCAATCTTTTCCATGTGCTTATAAGCAGTGATTTCAAAATCTCTGTGATTCCTGATCTTTTAGATTCGCTGCGTTTAGTATATGATGACGACTCTGTTACTTCAAAACTTCTCTGTGAGGAATGGAAGGAAATTTTAAAAATGTTGTAAATCAATTTTGTGTGTATGTGTAATTAATTGCATCAATACAAATTTAAATACTGTCATTGTTTTTAATGTGACTAACATCTGGGAAGTGGATTGAACTTGAAATGCTTTGTTTTAGTAAAACTTTTCTGTAAGTAGTAATTTGCTTCATAATAAACTGAAAAAATTAATTATCTCTTGAAATGGTAATAGCGAGCCGCTAGTGTTATTCCTTTTATGCACAAGGCTTTGCAATAATGTTTTCCTATATTGCAATACAAAAGTGCAAAGTAAATATATAAATATTTTGATTTATTCAAAATGACTAGTTTGACATTGTATCATATGTTTTGGAAATTTGTGCATACATGGAGTCTTGAGTATACGATATAGATTTTTTTCCAATAAATGTTCACAATTAAATAATTGATAATTTATCTGAATATCGTCAATAGATTCACAAAACATACAAATCACATAAATTACAAAAACAACTCTTCCAGAATATGGATAAGTTACTATAGTTCTATTTTAATATCGAGTTACAGTAATTATAATAAAATTTGTATCCTAGCCACAATTTAACAAAATTATATTTTTGCTTAAAGAAGACTTAACCGTTTAGCCGCTAACGTTCCCTAATTGTTCCCAGTTTTCAACTTCTGAATATGACTTGATTTCATCATCAAAAACAATATATATTAGACAATTTGATAGATACACAACTACAATCGGTCAAAATTAAAGTCATGTTTCACTATTATTATCAAAAATAGTTTTGTTAAGCACTAGCTGTTTGACCCTTGCTTCGCTCGGGAAATGCTATATTTTCCCTGTCAATATAAGCTATACCTAGTAAAACTGGGAAATTTTCCCTAAGCTATCTGTGCAAACAGGGAAATTCTCCCTAAAACACACACATTTTGCACTTTATATAAGATTAAATATTTTTTAGAAAATAGTTTTTAGTAAAATTTTGACATGGAAGAAGTGTCCTTTAGTAATGAAAGAAAAATTGCCTTATCTACAAGAAATGAGTAATTCTAACTTTTTATAATTGTTGCATATTTTCAATTATTGAAATCTAATATCTGATTCCAAATATAAATGTTAGCATTAAATATCATGGGAACAATTAGGGAACGTTGACGGCATTAGATGTGTAAAAATATTTTCCATGGGGAAGACACATGTAATATCATTTTCATTTATTTATAATGTTGCCTACGATGTTTTTTGGAAATATTATTTGACATTCACGCTATTTTCCTGATGCAGATAAAGCTTGCACACACCCTCTACCTCTCTTGGAATTGTTGCTATAATCTAAGCAGAATTGAACAATGTTATTCTTTTGAAAAAGGATACTAGTGTGACCATTGATTTTAAATCGAAGAAAGGCATTTTCACAGCAAATTATGTCGACAGTATTTTTAGTGTTACAATTCGAATTGCTTTACTTTTGAACCAAAATCAATTGTAAAAAAGTTGTGAGCAAATATAAAATGCAAGTCACACAATTTCAGCCTGTACAAGTTTATAATAGTAAAAGGGTGTAGTTGATCTCTTGGAATTCATCAACTTAAGGTTCATGTGAAAACTTTGTAAGCAATGTGATGGTAGTTCTAGTTGCAGCCTTGTTTTCACTATTCATTGCAGTCAATGAAACACTTAGGAATTGAGCGCCTTAACTGTTCAACAATACTTCAACTTTGTGCTTGGGAAGCAAATTTTAAAATATGTTTTATCTTTATATTTAAATAATAAATTATAAATGTATTGCTGCAATTCTAGAATTATTCATTCTTTGAAGGGTGCAATATTTTTGTTGCTAAAGCCGCCAACGTTCCGTCTTCGTTTCCATATAACTAAGATTTATAGAAAATTAACAGTGTGTTTACATATTCAAACCCTAAAAACCTTGAAAGCATCAACATGAATATGAGTGGCAGCTAAAAGGTTCATTGCTTTTTAAAGGATTTTAATTTTCAATGTTTTCAATTTCGTTGTGTAGCGAGTTCTAGGTTCGATTTCTTTGAAACGTTTTTCTTATGCTTAACTCTTGTAAAAAGTTTTTATCTCAAATTCTGTTTGAGTAAATCTCGGTATTTCAATCGTATTACAAGGTGGTAAGATGTCAACAGGGCATTCAATATGACAAGTTGTTTCGAAAAGAGAATTGACCTAGAAATATGATTCTTAGTTTTCGCAGTGATACTTAACGCCCATTTTAATTGAATATCAAGTTTTTTATAAAGCACATCGCTTAGGTCAGTAAATAAAGTGTTTGCGTAATTAAGGCGACTCATAATGAAAACATGGAAGAATTGAATTATCCACTGGGTGGTAAATGCCTAACTACTGCTGTCGTTCTTTTTATACCTATAGCTAGTTTTCTAAACATTGAATTGATGTGAATGGTGAACTTTAACTTTGATTCAATAGTTACTACTAGGTGCTTGAAAGTGTCTACAATAAGAACATTGATATTGTTGATCTTCAGTCAACGCTGAAACATCGTAATTGCTTTTATTGGGCTGCAAAATTCAAAATGCTGTCCTCATTAATATTCAATTTGTGCCAACAAAAGTATTTAGAGAGTTTGGTACAATTCCATTCTATGTATTCCACTGCTAGGCTTTTAATTTTTTCCAGAGACTTGTTATTTCTTTTTAAATCAACTTCTTCAAATGTGTCACATGTATGATTATAACTAAATCTTATTTTGGTATTTCCTGAGAATACATGAATTCGTTTCATTTTAGAATTTTTTACTGCCACTTTTGGTTCAATATCAGTTTTAGCTTTTTTACACAAGTGTTGGCTCAACTCGCTAAAGTCGTGAAAATCAGAAAACTTATTTTCATACACAGTGAATGGTTTTTTCTTTCTACAATTTCTTACCAAATCAAACCAATGTTTTGGCACATACAAGTTAGGATTCTTTTTTAACACTTTGGAAACACCTGAAAAATCTGAATCGTTTGGTAGAAATGAATGTCCACTTACAAGAAAGTTTATTTCAATTCTTTCGAGTTGTTCAATTTTATTTACAAGAAAAATGAAGAAAAAGAAGACAACATTCCAATTGCGATTTTGCCCACCACAGCTGTCACTAAATGTTGTCAGTATTTTAACATCTACAGGCAAGTGTTTTTCTAATGTTGAATAGATTAAACTGGAGACCTCAGCAGATCCTCTACCAGCTTGTGTTTCATACCGCATATTCATAATGATGTCTTCTGTATTAGAAGGAAAAAAGCAATGAACACCAAAGTTCAATGTCCATAATTGCCTCAAGTAGAACACTTCACCTGTTTGTATATTAGGTGTTGGCAAAGCTCTTTCCAAGTCAAATGTGATTAAACCATGCTCAGAACCATCCATCAATGATAACTCTTTAGCATAATTCAAGCTGTCTCTCGCATCCTTAGCGTCTTTATGATGCATTGACTTTTGTATATAAAGATCTTCACGTTGTTCTTCGTCTACAGTAAATGAAAGCTTAGCGTCCAAAGTATCACACAATTTACAAGTATCCTTCTTTGGTATGTAGAAATGAAGATTGAATTCAGTTACAAATATTTGTCTGTACATTGATTCCTTCAATAGTACTTTGTTCTCAGCTATCATTTTTTCTTTATATGAATTGTACATCTTTGTTTGACTTAAGGCAGGATGAAGGTACTTCCTTGAACTGCTTGAGCGTCCATAGTGGCTACAATAATTAGGAAAGGATTGGATATGGTTACGGATTTCATTTTTTCTCTCTTCGTTAATTTTATTTGTAGGTACTTTCCTTCCACGTTTATCAGATGTTGTCATGCCAGTATCATGATTTACCTTTTTTCGAACAGCATAATCTACTCGCTTGTTAGATATTTGTAAGATATTGAAAAAAATGATTTACACACCTGTTTACTTGCAAGATGATATTTTCGTGACATAGTTTTCTTGGATACTGAATTGTTTTTACGTCGTCGAACAGGCTCTAATTCTTTTATATTAGATGTAATAAATTGTGTCTGTTTATTCCAAATAACTCACTCCTTTCTGATAAAATTATTGGAAAATTTTCTTTTGAACATATTCTGCTACATTTTTGCTGCATTTTAATCGGCATAAACAATGAATATTATTAATTTTCCTTTTTTGGTTCTGTACTCATTTCCTTCTGCACGACATCGCTTTAAAATGTTTCTTTTCCAATTATTTGAATCTTTTGTTCTTTTCCTTCCCTTGCTATTGGACCAATGTTCTCTCTGTCAATATGAGATGTAGTAGTACTATTTTCAGGTACTTCATTTGGGCTATTTTCTTCAATATCTTCATTTTCTACTGTTGAATCTTCATCTGTATCAGATTTTTCTGAATCATCTGGATCATATTCACTACCAGTTGTATCTGTTGTAATTTCATTAGCGTCTGAAAGCGCTGCTTCTCTTTGTTGTACACTTTCTTTATACTTTTCCAATGCTAAACGAAGCATTTGTTTACCCCTTGATTCTGCAGCCATAACTTTGTTTCCAAAGTAAAGTTATGTCATTAATCATCATAACAACGTGTAGCAAATTTCTTTGCTTTGTGCAGTCAAAACTAAACAACAACAAAATGTTTATTAATAATACATCCACACAATTGCCCATCTTTAAAGCTGTTGTAAAATTCTGCGATGCCTTTGATAGATTCGATTTGCATCTAAATTCTAGAAATTTACAACTTTAAAATTAATAAAATATTATGATGAGTTGGAAATCAGAATGGCGCACAAGAATGTTTAAATTTAAAAACTAACACACAGCAGCATAGATAATCAGAGAAATTTGTTGCAGCACTTTTCCACTAAAACATGCAGCGATATATTATGCAGAAGTGATCTATGTACCACATAGATCACTTCTGCATAAAGTCTATTGATGATAATAACTAGTGCAGAAGTGATAGTTAGTAATTATATCTATGACTGAAGTCAACTACAATCTCAAGCTATACATAGAAATTAGATACTGATACACAGATCACGTTAGCATAGAAAGCTCATTTTGACCAGAATGTCGCTTAGATCACTTTGCCCTGAGCTATCCAAATGTGATAATCTAGGAACAATTTTGTAGTAGTAATGATAAACCCCTGTACACATTTACACAACATCTCGTCATTTTATTGATGCTCAAAATGCTGTAATGTGTGCGCCACTACCATTTTGCTGTCAACCGGCTTTTTTGGAGTTTAACTGATTCGACTTTTTGTGCAAGTTTATAAAATTTAAATCAAATCAAAACACTTTTAAATGTATATATCTATACTTACCAAACAAATTGATCAGTCTTTTAAGATTTGACTTAAAACTGTTGTTAAGAAATGCGGCAAATTTGTAGGTAAATATCCTGCATAACAGATATGATGTTGTAACTACTGGTAGTTTTCTATTAGATCCAGATATATTGCATTTAGATGCATTTTTGCTCATAAGGATAAAAAGTTGTTGACTTTGAACAGTGGTTGTGAAAATTGATTTAGCTTGTCAATTATTTCGATTGATTGGCCCTTGTATCATTGCTATGCCTATATTGAATACATAATAAATAGGCATTAAGTACAGTAGACCGAGTCAACGATCAAGAGGATCTTATCACTATGTATGTTGGATATCAATCAACGTTGTAAGGTCTGTTAATTAAGTTATCAAACAGCATGACACAGTTCTAACAACTTCATTGTTGATTGAATTATGTGTCTTATGAACACTGAGAAAAGCACATTCAATACATTAATGCATTTTTTGTAAAAAAAAATTATCTATTCTAATTAACAGTACAATGCACATGACAAAAATAAGCAATTAATCTCATTAAAAGCAAAGACGCATTGATTTGCACTTTCAAATCAATTAGGATAATAATTAATGCCCCTCTTCTCAATAATGAAGTGCTAAAATTTCTTACTCATAGACTTTGAAATTTTGCACAATTATAGCAAAATTTATTAGCACTTACTTGCATCTCTAATTTACAGTTATATTTCATTATTATATTCATTATAATATTTGCAGTTAAATATAAAGCTATTTTAACCCAACAAATCTCTACTTTGCAACGGGGAGGGATCTCAGTATTTATCAATTTCATTGATCAATAACTTGGCGGCCCTTCCAGAAACGCTCAAAATATTTTTAAAATAGACCCTTTAAGTGCATTTTACTATCTTACTTGTTGATTTCACATATTTTAATTTTCAATCCGAAAAATCAACCTGTTTTTTTCAATGTTCGCTTAATTATATCGCTATTGAACGTCATACAGAATCACTCATTACCAGGGCAACAAACAGCACTCTTAACAGCTGCAAGCTGTCACAGCAAACAAGTGCTGTTTAAAACTGCACATAAGATTTATCCTATTTTGGCATATTATCTGTGTTGTTAACACAATCCCCTCAACAGGCCATCAAAAACTCACAAGAATTCAAACCAGTGCTGTAGTAATTGAAAAAGATACTTGCAGCCCCAAGTAATCACTAAACACCATTGTTAGAGGTTGATTCAACATATCAATTATAGTTTATATTTGGGTTTTTATAAATATATTCATTTTTTATTTTAAGTCATTTCACAATTGTGTTGTGTGCATTTATAACTGTCATGTTTTGCTCTTTATCGACTTCCATGTAAAATGGATGATTAACTTTACAGTTGTAAAATTTTTAAAAAAAACATTTACAAATCACCAGGTATCAGAGGCGTGTTTAAGTTTTTTTTAAAACAGGGTGACTGACACCTTCCCCTCGGCTGTAAACAAATAATGAGCATAGTAATTGCTGATGTTGAAAGAAACATTTTCTTTTCATTGGCGTAATCTACTAATTCTAACAAACTACATAAATATTGTGTGAAAATAATTTGCTAAATTAGTTTGACGAAATTTTCAGCAAATGTGAACTAAAGTGAACTATTTTCAATTTCGTTCGTAGCTGGTTCCAAGAAGTGGCCCCCTCCTCCTAAAGTAATTTTGATTAATTAAATCAAAAAATGCTTTGCAAAACATTAAAAACATTTAAGCATTAAGTCAGGAAATGCATTTTAGAGTCTATTTTTTCAATATTTTCACATGATCAAGACCATCAAAAAACCTCCTGCTCTTACCCTGTCAATGTCAGAGCCGATCTACTAATTTTTTATTGATTCAAATTATGAACTAAGTAAAAAATATCGCAGCTGTTAACAGCAAAAGGGGAAGCCCTGACAGATTACTGCACAACACATGCTACAGTTTACCAACGTTTTCTTTTCAGATATCAATGGGTTCTAGATCAAAATCAATCGAGAAAATGTTACACTGTTAACATTGAATATTTGGAGTTAACCAAAGCAAGGTCAAAGGCAATTCAACGAAGTGTTTTTAAACGTCTATATAAAGTTATTATATTTTCACGAAGCTAAAGCGTTTTTCCAGAAGTGATTACCTGTATTAGGTGGGCTGATTAATCACCTGTTCCAATTTGCCGTCCACAAAATACGTGTTATGTGATTGCACGCGTTTTAATTGTCGCACTTATAAATTGTTTTCGCTGTGGCGAAATTAATTTTACTAACTCACCACTAAATTTCAGTCGACAGGATCTTATAAATCCCTATTGAACCGCAATGCGCTGGTTGATTCTTTCAGTTTATTCTAATATGCATTCACAATTTTTGTGTTGATTCATTGTCAAGAAGGTAGAGTTGTGAAACCCAGACAAATGACACTTTTTTGCTAATCAGTTTTGTCTACAACTTCTCTGATATCTATGGTAATTTCAAAATGTATATGCACGAGTTCATTGTTATTGAATCTTTTTATTTTGTATTTTAGCAGTCAAATGTTAAAAATATTCTTAAAATATACCCTGTAGAAAATGTGATTTTAGGTGTCTAGATATGTTGATCATTTATTGCAACAAGATCAGTCATCAAAGGCTGATAAACTTCCTGAAAATCAAGAAAACCAAGCAACTCCAAAATTATTGGAAGCTGTTATTTCAAATGAAGATTCACATACTTTTATTCTTTCCTTGAGCGGAAGGGAAGTGACAAAGGATTCTACCCGAGAACAATTACGAAAAGCCTATCTCATTTTAAGTGCTAAAGTTCATCCTGATAAGCATCCCCACTGTGTCAAAGTTGCTACTGAGGCATTTCAGGTAACCTTTTGTTATTTGATTTACCTGTCCCTAAAACTATCGAATATAATGTATTGTTTTCACCAATAATATATATATATATATATAT
>CABFPE010000045.1:813573-823967 GCA_900660155.1 Hofstenia miamia
GTACCCAGTGGCGACGCAAGCGAAAGGCAGTTGTCATCCTAAAATTGCAATTTCAGAAAAACCTCCATACATTTTATAATTGAAACTTAAAAGTACTCTTTGTTACTTAGTATGTTAATTAATATTTGTACCTTGCTCAGCCCCACTGCTCGGCTTGTACAAGTAATTGTTGGGTTGGGATGAAGTTGACCCGCATAAGTTTTATTTGAGTAATTAGTGGTTACTAAAATTTAGGAGAATAGACAGTGAATGGAAATACAGAATCAATATTTATTAAGAACATGGGAGAGTTTTTTTAATACAACCTGGAAAACAAAATGCTAAAAATTATTTCAAGTATACTGTTTTGCTAGGTTAGGTAAAGCTATAAATCAATGAACAAACATGTATAATTCTGTATTTCTTTACTAAAAACGCAAGGTTTTATTAGAAATTTTGGAATTAATATTACTGCAATTAAATGTAATTAATACAATCAGTGATTTTTAGCAATAAGAAATTTTGTTAGTACTTTCAAAAAATGAAATTAGGCTATAAATCTACCAGTCATTAAATTATATATTAGCTTGAAATTGAAATAACTAAAATCAGTCGAAATTTCAAGATTAGAAAAAATTAACAAGCAATAAATGTAGTTTCTTATACTGTTTATTTCGATAAAAATATTAAATACATCTTAAATATATACATGTTCGTAAAAGCTTTTAATTATATGCACATTTTGCACGATTCAATATAAATAATGGAGATTAAAAAAAGTATTAAACTAAATAATATTAGTAATTTCAGCAGCAGGTTTCCTATATTCTAATGAATTCATACTGAACATGATTCAAATGTTCAATGCAAAATATTGACGGCAAAATCATTTGTAGGATCATGTTTAATTGAAATTTGATTCATTTGAATCCTTTATGTGTCAAGTAAAAGACAAAACGAACGACAATTCAAGATGTTTAAAATTTAACAACGGATTTAATTCAAGCATTCTAAAAACCGATATTTCCCTTTGGAAAGCTATATAGAAGTAATATTTTGGCTTAGGGGCCCCTTTTTTTCTATTTGGAATCAGAAAAAACTGCATTTGATTACGTCATCAATTTTTTAAAAATTGTAGTGGGCTCTCCCCATATATCGCCTTAGAATAATAGTTAGTGCAAATTTTTTTTATTGATTTTGAAGCTAAGATACGTGTCTATATACCCAACAGAATTAGGCCAAATATTCAAAAAACCGGCATTTCCCTTTGAAAAAGTGTAGAAATATTTTGACTCAGGGACCCCATTAGAAAAAATGATAGAGCAAAAATGTTGTATCCATGTAGAGGCTAAGACTTGCGTTTACCTGCACAACAAATGACATTTAAGAAATATCGAATATGTCTACCACTACAATAAAAATATACAAATTGCAGGTAAAAAAGTGGAATTGAAATGCTGAGCGATGTGAAGAGGACGTCAAATGACTTCAAATTTTTAGCCGTTCAATTTCTTCATATGAAAAAGGAAATCCGACAAATTTCAACGTGTACGAATTGATAATATTTATTCTGTTTACATCACAATCAACAGAAGAGTCCCACAAGGCACTGTCTTAGGTCCTATTCTGTTCAACCTTTACATAAGTGATATATTAAACCATTTTATTGACAGTATGCTGATGACATATGTTTAATAAACAGGGATGCAAGTCCAATAATTGCTACTAAGAACCTGCAGAGAAATATTGATAAACTGATGATCTACTTCAGCGAAAATAGATTAACAATGAATAAAGAGAAAACCCAGTTTAGTGTCTTCACACCAAGAGAATCAAAACAACTTATACCAAATTGCACCATTTCCGTTTCTGAGAGCACGCGACTAACTGCACCAACTGATATAGTTGAATATTTGGGTGTCATAATTAATAAAGACTTTCAGTATAAGGACAAAATCTTGTAAGTTCCAATAATTCCCTCGTTTATACCTTAAAGTTTTTGAAGCAATCGTTCTCTTTAAAGAAACTAAAAAATACTTTAAAGTATTAGATGGGTTTTCAAAACACTGATCTATTTTATGCTGGCTTAAAGATACTTTGAAGTTTAATATTTCTTTTTAAACCTTTAACTTTTTAAATTTGCATAAAGATATGTTAAGATACTAAATGATTTCTAAAAATCTATCATTCTCTTTAAAATGCTTAATATATGTATAATATTCTCAGATTGCAATGTATATACTTACTGAAAGTGCTTTTTGGATTTAGAATTGATATCTTAAGCTGTTGTGATGCAATTATATACAATTATCTATAATTATTTGTCGAGCAAAAATGATATAATTATATGAATATTTTCCAAGCTATATAACTTCCCAACAACATTCCAAGCACAGATATATGCTGGTGTACAATAAGTAAATAAGGAGCGAAACCCAAATTACTATAACAGAGAATTGTTATCATTACTTTTTCAGTTTACTTATAAGTCATATTTTGCTCCGGGCCCCGTGTAGGCTAATGCCGGTCCTGCCTTTATCAATAAAATTTTAAATATTTTAGAATCTCTAAGATATAAATTTGAAGCAGTAGATTTAATCGTGATGTTTGCAGCAAATCTAAAAATGCTATGATTTTTTGTTTTCAAATGTTGTTGGTAATTATGGTCATCCTTATTTGTATGCCCTTTTTCACTAATATAAAAAGTATTGCTGTACTTGTAATATTTCGAGATATTAACTAATTTTGATAGGTATAGTGATTTTTATAATTCAGTCACAATGTTTCCATAACTCCATAAATAAGGTTCAAATAATCAAGAAGACCAACCCCATCAGAGATGAAACTGCGTCCGGAAATCGGACCCAGATCCAAGGCACGCCCAATTGCTTTAAACAGGCGTAAAATCAGCACAATCAAAGGTTTTATTTTAAACCAAACCCGAAATTCATACCAAAACTCAATCTTGTGCATTTTCTGACTTGAAGGGTAAAAGTTGAAGTAAAGTTAACCCAAACTTCTTATAAACAAACTCTACAACCTGTGCTGTGAGCGTGCACGAGTTGAGTCATTGAAACACAATTGTATTGAATGTGATTTGACAGATTTTCATATTGAGTGGTGCCATATAAATCCTGGACACAGACACAAACTCTAACCCAGAAATTTTATAGCGCTGTACACATCGGATTTAAACTACGTTTCAAATCTGAAATCTATGAGAGCAATAATTATACCCAACTATTTCTCTTTCAATAGACCGGTTCTTTAAGCCTCATTAATCTGTACGGTAGCGAATATAGAAGATATTTGCTACTGAGCCATGTTATTAAACATGGTGAACCAGGTGAATGTTGGATGATATGTGAAGAAAAACACACTACGCTATTTGCTAGTGTCTTCTGATTTTGGATATCTTTATTAGTTCATGAATTCTGAGAAAGCACCAGGGAGTATAAAAAACTGCTGCAAGGAATACGCAAAATTTCTATAGAGTTGCATTTTGATATATGTTTAGTTGACATATTTTTCTAAGAATCACCTTAAAGTTTGCAATATCCAAATGAACAAAAATAATATTGTAAAAATTATTGTAAAACGCAAGAATTTTAAATAAATTTTTGCCAGTTTGCAGAAATAAATCAATGACAATTTGTGAAATTTGCACTATCCTGGTAACAAATTTATTTTCATTAGTTGTGAAAATGTTGTATATGTTATGTATTTCTACTTAAATGCAATTTCTCACAATATCTGAAGTTGTTAAAATGTTTAACTGATGTAACAAGTCATCACCCCAGTATATATGTATTATCCTGTACAAATCCCATTAAAATGATAAAATTTGCATCGCAATTAGCAATTTAATGAGCCATGCATAAGATTTGAAGACCAATATTTCAGAAATGTTTCAATAAATTTTTAGAAAAAATTGTGAATATACTAAGCTTTTCACGCAGAATACAATTTTTGTGTAATAGTTTACATTCCAAGNACGTTTCAAATCTGAAATCTATGAGAGCAATAATTATACCCAACTATTTCTCTTTGAATAGACCGGCTCTTTAAGCCTCATTAATCTGTACGGTAGCGAATATAAATGGTATTTGCTACTGAGCCATGTTATTAAACATGGGTGAACCAGGTGAATGTTGGATGATATGTGAAGAAAAACACACTACGCTATTTGCTAGTGTCTTCTGATTTTGGATATCTTTATTAGTTCATGAATTCTGAGAAAGCACCAGGGAGTATAAAAAACTGCTGCAAGGAATACGCAAAATTTCTATAGAGTTGCATTTTGATATATGTTTAGTTGACATATTTTTCTAAGACTCACCTTAAAGTTTGCAATATCCAAATGAACAAAAATAATATTGTAAAAATTATTNTAAGATTTGAAGACCAATATTTCAGAAATGTTTCAATAAATTTTTAGAAAAAATTGTGAATATACTAAGCTTTTCACGCAGAATACAATTTTTGTGTAATAGTTTACATTCCAAGAACATTTACTAAAATAGCTTTAGGTGGACCACTTTACAGGGTCATGGGATGAAAACTAAATTTCATATTTAAAAATTAACGAGGCATTCAAGAATTGCAAGATTCAATAGCTAAATTACCAGTCTTCGAAATAACATTTAACAGTTCACATGGCCGTGTATTTAGTAGGCCCTGGTATGTTCAAGGACTTTGAGGATTAGCTAAGAGTTAGTGTTTGCTTGGGAATATCTATGATCTAATAATAAGAAAAGCAGCAACTTTTTTAATCAATTCCACCTGTTTAATAGTTTTGGTCATACGACATTATTTGAAAATATTTGTGTATTTAAATTGAAACTTTTTTTCTAAAATTAACATTTTAATATTCTTTGTTCTCGTATGAAGAGCACTCCAACCCTGAATCAAAGTGTAAGCATTTCTTTAGCTGTGAGTTTCCTAGTACTTGAAATGTAGACAAAGTTTTCATCAATTAAATTAAAAGGCATCTACTTCCAAATATGAATCAACTGCGATTGGCTCAAAACTCTTGATAGCAAGTTATCTCATGACTGTAGATTTCAAAACTTCATTTTCATTCTAAATTTTAATTTTACTAAGACTCCCAAATAAGTGCTGAATCGCTATAAAATTAAGCCATTGAAACTAGAAACACATATTAAATCTATATGCAAGCATTGGGACTTTTTTTGTTCTCCCGCACTAACATTATTTTCATAGAGCATAGAATTTTTGCATTGGAAACAGAAAACAGGATTGGTGATTTTGGTTCAAGTTTAGATCTATGAAATAATCAAAATTTAGCTATTAGATTTAAGAAACATGGATTTGTGACGCTCTGGCTTAAGGTTTGCGTGCATAAAAATAGTAATTTTTTGGTTTAGGGTTCTGGTCTATAAAAAATAAGGATTTATACTTAGGCTAGGAATTTAGGTTTTAGGTTTAGGAAACATGAATTTCAGACTTTTGCTTAGGGTTTAGGTCTATAAAAAAATAGAACTATAGGTTTTTTATTTTGGTTTAGGGTTTTTGTCTATAAAAAATTTGAATTTAGGTTAGGGTTATGGCTGAAAAATTTACAGGGACTAAGCATATGTTTCCAATGCAAACATTCCATGTTCTATGAAAATACTGTTAGTGCAGGGAGAGAGCAAAACAGATCCCAATTATTGTAAATATCATTTGCGTAATATCAAATTAATACGTAGACTTCTTGCATTAGAAAACACTAAGATAATGGTTAGATTTTAATTTCAAGGATTCTTTATGGTCTGCCCGATTCACAAAATACGAATAGTTCAGTTAATCCTATATGGCTATGCTCGTATAATTTTCTGTTTAAAAAGCAAGGATTATATTACACCTATTTTAATATCTCTACATTGGTTACCAATTAAATTTTTATAGCTAATAAAATTGCATAAACAACTTGGCTCTTAGATATATTCGTAATCGTCTTTCTTTGTCAATAATGAATTTCACTACCACAGATCTAATTATTTATATCTTCTAAGAATTCCGAGATTTAAAACTTCTTATGGTAAAAGATCGTTTTCGTTTGCTGGTACTGCAGTTTTAAATCGTTACCATGGAATCTTGGATCTTGGAATAATTTCAAATCTATTCAAAATGGTTTATAGTCACTCTTATTCAGTCAATTTGTTACAGAAGAACACTGTGAAATCAATATGTATTTTAAATACAAATTTGAATACATTTTGTAAAAATCCACAAGATAAATATTAATCTTTTATTATTATAGTTATTATTATTCTTATTATTAATATTATTATTATTAATATTATATATATCTGTGTTAATATTTGCTGATGAATTTAGATTTTTAGTTTATATATATATATATATATATATATATTTTCATGTACATGCAAATATATATGGAGTTCAAAATTCTATTTAATTACACATGTTGAGAAATTCATAAAGTTTTGCTTAGTTTTGCATGCAGATTTGATAAGCATCAATGCAAAATGCATAGATATCATTTCTTCCATAATCAAATTCTATGGCTTGGTCTACGTTGATAATGAACCTCTGTTTCTAAGTGCTTTGCTTTTGCTTTCATGGAGACTTGTAGGCATTTTTTTATATCTAGGTATTCTTTTGCATCTTTGTAACATAATTCTCCTCGTTGTTACGGGTAATCAATAAAAATCTGCACTAATTGAAAATTACATCGCATTAAAGCATATGACAGTCTATGTAAAATGTAATTAAACAATAAATACTTGATAGGTTTCTAAAACTTTAACCGATATTAATATTCATTTCATGTGGCATATAATCGATAATATGATGCAAAATCTCAATGAGCAGGACATAATTGATTATTATTACTACAGCCATCCAAACCAGTCTAAATATCAAGTGTTTTTATTTTAAAGAGCTGGGTCTCACAAAGCAAACTATTTATGTGTTGGATCCACTGAACGAGCTCAATGATCATGGAAACCAAATGAAATGTTAACTCAACCCAATCGAGATTACATCATTTCTTTCTATCTAAAACAGCCATATCCAAGGAGATTTAATTAAAATGCATCAAAAAAACCTTTTGCCGTTTATTAAAAACATTTATCCAGAGAGTTACTACGTACATTTTTTGGCCTGATTTTGCTTCGAGCCATTATGCCTGTGACACTTTAAATGCACCTCAAGTGAGGCATATAGAGGATTTTTTTTGAAATACTGAAACAAATCGTCTATGACAAGGGATGGGAGGCTAAAACTAATGATGTAATAAAACAAAGAATAAAATACTGTTTGTTTGCGAGATGATGAAAAATGTTAAGCAAGGACTCACTAAAGCACACAATTTGAACTGTTTACCATTAAAATGTGTTGATATCACGTTTGAAGTACATGTATATACACTTTTCGTGTAACTTCATTGTTTCATTAAATTTTTGATAGATTATGTGATATGCCTTAATATGATATAATTTTCAATTAGTACGGATTTTTACTGATCACCGGTTATCATGGATTTGAGTAGACAAATATTGGTATTGACTAGTTTTCTTCGCTTAGTAATATTAGGATATCTTGACAAAAACAATATGCCATAAATTTGACCGCCGGTGTATTCAACAGAATGCAAACTTCAAACGAAATTGCTATAAATCATAAATATTTTTGCTTCTAAATTCAACAACTCCACAATACTATTATTTCATTGATATGATACGTAACAATCGTTTCATGACAGAATTGAGTCTGGTTCCCTTACCAAAATCCCCAATTTTATGGAGAAAATGCTGATATTTTAAATCCAAAATTTATTAATCTATGGATTTATGTCAATTAACCCTATTCTTGTAGGGTGAAAAAATGTATTTATTAAAGCGAATTTAGAGAGATTGATTTTTATATTAACTCATTTACGGATTCATTCCCTATTTTTTTCACGTATCAAATTGCAGAGTAAGTGAAGTATAAGTATACCTGTGTTATAAACATTCACACAACTCATGTTCAGAAAGTAGTAGGAAGTTGTTTTTTAGAATCTTTTTATGCCCAGATTGATTGCTTTTCTAACAGTATATGATATACAGGGTGTTCATAAAGTCTCTCCGCAGTGAAAAGTAAGAAAATAACTCCAAAAATATATATTGATAACTCAAATACAAAAATATATAGCTATGTAAATGTTAGGGCCGACACATTCATGGTTCTGCTGGAATATTTCATCTTCGTTTAAGCCACCAATGAACGGAAGTAAAAGTTTTTCACAATAATGCTTGGCAGTAACAGTTTCCGAAAAGAAAATGGGTCCAGTTATTCGTTGCCTCGAAATGGCAACCCACATTCCTAATTTTTGTGAATGTAAAGGAGTTTCATGGAAACTGTTGAGATTTTTTGAGCGCCACAGACATGAGTTTTTGAGTTGACATATCCCGACGGATGAAACCATACCTCATCTGTAAAGAATGTGACATCCAAAATATCATCTCCATTTTTAGCCATAACATTGATGAAACATTCACAATATTCCATTCTCTTTCGAAAATCGGTACCTTTAAGTTACTGTAAAAATCCAAATATGTATAGATATAAATGAAATACTTTCATAACTCCCTTATGTAGCAGGCCAAGGCTTATTCCACTTTTGTGCAATAGCTTTCTCAATGATGTAGATGGGCTTCTCCGTAGGCGATCTGATATCACTTCTAACTTTTCCTCAGTCAGTTAGAATGGAAGATCTAATATGTAAATATATATGTACTTAACTTTTTCCAGAAATATTAAAAATTGATCCACTTAAGCAACGACTTCAACAGAGGGCAAACTAAAATTTTGTCACATATCTATCAAGGTCTTACAATTAATATCATCTAACATTAAAAAAAATCCTTCTCCAGAAATGGGGATAAAGATAGTATATTTATAAGCACATTATAGAACGTAAATTAAAATCAATGAAGATGATTGTATATATTATTGAGACACTTTTAAAAATTAAGCCGGCACTAAATCCTTTTGTTATTAATGTATTTATTGACTTCCTGATAGATAGACAGCAAGCGGTAGTTCACAATGCTTTTAAACTTTTTATCTAGTAATTCATGAGCGCCACAAGGCTCCTTTTATTAATTTGAATGTTCATGGCATCAAAGCTTTTTGTATCTCGGAAGCCTATTTCCAAGTGAGGAATTTGGATGTATCGACAGGGCTCACCCCGAACTTGAACACTTTCAAAACTTAATTTTAAATGTGTCGAATCAAACGAAATGATTGTGGTTTAAAAAAAGCTAACATGCAGATATTCTGTTTAGTTCATCATATTCAATGTAGAGAAAATTGTTGTTCTTAGGACAACGCTAGATAATCAGTTCAAATTTGATTTACATGTATCTAAAATTGTAAGAAGGCCATTTCCTACCTATATCTGATTCTTCAATTAAAATGGCCTGTTGCTAAGGACACTTTTTTTCTATAATTCCATAAACATCTTTTTAAAAATAAAAATGTGATATTGCATCGTAGTATTTATTTAAATAGGTTTATTCAAGTTTATTTTGAGAGTAATAAATATCAAAATATTTGAAACAAATCAAGTATTTATTTTTTAATATTCACAACAATAATTGAAACGTTGTCCCAGAAAACGAAGCATACATTATTTTTGCAATACATCTATTTAGCCCTATTCCCACTAGTGTTAGCTTTATGTAACAAATTGATTCTCCCTATTTTTAATCGAATTTGTCCAAGCCTGTTAATAAATATTGAAAGGCTTTTATATGGGCACATCTATCGGGTCGGGAATGTTCACGCATTGATGACGATTTGTGCTAAAATTTATTCTTGTGCTTGAAGTACATGCAAATAAGAATATTTTTTTCAAGAGAAAACCGATTTTTGTAAAACTACTCAAATTCTTTCCATACCTAGTGTTCAGACAATGAGTCGGTGTAATGGCCATGAGAACAAAAACTGCTCTAACATATTTTGTTTTTTAAAGACAAACTGTGTCAGCCTCGTTCACGAAGTCAGGTCGCGATTTAAAGTCGAAAAAGAAAGAGCAGACGATTCTTTATCTTGCGATGTTTTGGCAAATCTTCATTAGTCCGTGAGTTAGCTTTAAGTAAATTTTGTTGAAGTCATAACATATTTTGAAAAACTCCGAGGGAAAATATAGGGTAAACTGCATTTTGTTATTGTAAGTCAAATGAAAACAAATATTCCACAGTGGTTTAAGCCACATTAGCAACTTGCAAATAGCGTCACATGGCCTCCGCACTTTCAAAGCATGAATTTTTTCGCATTTATCGTAATTTTCATCTATTTGTGGTGTTAATTGAATAACTGTTTTCTATTATACAAATTTAAGAGTTTGTTGTCACATGGAGATGTAGATTTAACCATTGCATTTAATGATATATATATAT